>VZTV01034475.1:0-27134 GCA_013400875.1 Anhinga rufa | reverse complement strand
CTGGGGCTAAACCGCGACACTGAGAGATGCTACGAAACAAAGAGCAAGATTTATAATTGTGGAAAAAGTCACAGAATACATGCTTACACCAATATGGAAGTAAGTGAGCAATTACATAGTTAACTTTGGAAGATTTTTAAGCTACTTGGGGGGACTTTGAATTTGATACAGAGGTGAACAGAGCCAGTAAAGATGATTAATGGGATATCATTACTTCTCTAGGGAAAGTTGCTTTATAGCCCTACAAATTTAAGCTGGCAACTATCATGACTCAGATAGCAAGCCTACAGAGCAAAGAATTCTTGCCATTGCTCCAAACTAAATGACACTTATCTAGCCTTTGCATTATTCTAGGTTGGTGGCCACTGAGAAGATAGCTGAGGAATCATAAACAGCATACAAAAAAATTTATCTGAAGTCACTAGTTAAAATGAAATTATTTTCTGCTATAGTTTTCATAGTTATTCAATTGTATTGTGTAGGTTGAATGGATGGATAAATATTGCCTGATCTTTCCCAAGTATAGTACCATCCCATACCTTGAAATATTCCCTTTTTCCTGGAATAGCTCTGTCACAAGCTAGTCCTTTTTAGTTTCTTAGAGGGGTGCTGAATATACTCAGTATCCATTAGTTACCATCCATCATCTCTCTATATCCTGCCTAATAGGATATATGAGAAATCAAGTCACTGTACACAGAAGAAAATACGAAGACAGTCATACTAAATTGGCAATTAACAGACATAGATAGTGCTCAGTGAAGTGTGACCTTCTACACACGTGCATTGTGATTACACTTGCATGCTTTCTTTCCTTTTTCTTGTGCAGAAGTCACTCTAGTACAAGTGGACATCAGTGATGTACAGGTATTGTTTTAAGTGAAAGTTAAATGTTTTAAGAAGTGAGTTGAGGAGGATGAATATTTAGCAAGCAAAGTNTATAATTGTGGAAAAAGTCACAGAATACATGCTTACACCAATATGGAAGTAAGTGAGCAATTACATAGTTAACTTTGGAAGATTTTTAAGCTACTTGGGGGGACTTTGAATTTGATACAGAGGTGAACAGAGCCAGTAAAGATGATTAATGGGATATCATTACTTCTCTAGGGAAAGTTGCTTTATAGCCCTACAAATTTAAGCTGGCAACTATCATGACTCAGATAGCAAGCCTACAGAGCAAAGAATTCTTGCCATTGCTCCAAACTAAATGACACTTATCTAGCCTTTGCATTATTCTAGGTTGGTGGCCACTGAGAAGATAGCTGAGGAATCATAAACAGCATACAAAAAAATTTATCTGAAGTCACTAGTTAAAATGAAATTATTTTCTGCTATAGTTTTCATAGTTATTCAATTGTATTGTGTAGGTTGAATGGATGGATAAATATTGCCTGATCTTTCCCAAGTATAGTACCATCCCATACCTTGAAATATTCCCTTTTTCCTGGAATAGCTCTGTCACAAGCTAGTCCTTTTTAGTTTCTTAGAGGGGTGCTGAATATACTCAGTATCCATTAGTTACCATCCATCATCTCTCTATATCCTGCCTAATAGGATATATGAGCAATCAAGTCACTGTACACAGAAGAAAATACGAAGACAGTCATACTAAATTGGCAATTAACAGACATAGATAGTGCTCAGTGAAGTGTGACCTTCTACACACGTGCATTGTGATTACACTTGCATGCTTTCTTTCCTTTTTCTTGTGCAGAAGTCACTCTAGTACAAGTGGACATCAGTGATGTACAGGTATTGTTTTAAGTGAAAGTTAAATGTTTTAAGAAGTGAGTTGAGGAGGATGAATATTTAGCAAGCAAAGTGGGGGTTTTGTTTGTTTTTTTTTAAGCGTACATTCTGACTTCTTTAAATATGGTTGCCCAAGTCCAAAATCAGATTTCCAGAATTTGTATTTTTCCGGTGCTGCCCCTTTTTTCCCTCCATACAGAAAGGGAACTTGCTTCCAGGAAAAAAAAAAAAAAAGTACCTAGAAAAGATTCCCAGAACTGACTCTCAAATGATAACAAAATTATCATTTAAAGCTGAACCATTTTCCATGTTTAAATCTCATGGACAGACACANGACACAGAGAGCTGTCTAAAACAAACAAACAAACAAACAAAAAAACAAACCAAAAAACTAAATCCACAAGTAATTAAGAAATATAACATTCAATATTTAATATTCAATATTTAATATTCAATATTTAATTTGTTGTTTTAACCTCTTCGGTTCTGTTATTTAAAATACTTATGCTTGTGGGTATGACAAGCAAGTATTGAAAGCTAGGGTATGTAGCATTTGAAATTATCACAGTATAGAGCTCTACATTTTGAATCACCAAATCTGCATTTGAACTTGGTAGCCTCCCTTAGACAACATTTGTTTGAAGCCTTGAGATGTAACCATGGCTAAGGAATTACAAATGTATTCTGAGGTCAACAGCAGTAGAAAAGAATCAAATTTTAGTAACACTTAAAATAATGTCCATTTACTCTTCACTAAACATTACATTTAGACATTACAGGAATCAGTGTGATAGTAATATATCTTTCGAAGATAAATAACTGTACTACAGTAATACAATGATATGTAAAATATTTTAAAGTATAGTTATTGAGCCTTGGTATTTATGAGATAGGTAAAGCCAAAACACTATGCTACGGAAAAGTTGTTAGGTGGTTTTTAAAATGCACACAGTATACATTCCATATTTGATTTGGCTTTGAATATTTACACAGAAACCCAGTAAGATTTTCAAATTCCCTAACTTTACACAGATGCAGGTGCATAACTGTGTTTTTGAATTCTAATACATTAAGAGTGGTAAAACCGTTTTTCAATTACTATCCAATTTTTTTTTAACTTCTTATGAGCCTTATTAGTCTGCTCAAAAAAAAATTGGGAAGATTGTTATAGCAGGTAATTGTGATTTGTGTTTCAGCCAAAAAAAAATGTAATTGAAAATACCTATATATTTTAGAATTACTAAAATAGTAGGCTTCATATGAACTGGGCTGAGTCTGTGTTGTACTTCTGGATCTAATAACAGCCACATTACTGTTTCTTCAGTAAAGATAATTAAGTATGTTGTGTTCCATACAGCAACCACAGAAATTGCTTATTACATGTTTTACAAACCCGTGCTGAAGACTTGTGATGGGAGCCACCTTGCTGTAATACCCCAAATTTTAAGATGCTTTGGATACTTTTCCAAATGACATTGGAAGATGGGGTGACTACAGTGACACTACAATACATATACATATTTTTAAAGTACATTACAGATCATTTTATAGGACTTTAAGTATGATTAGAGTCTGTTACTAGATCATTCGAGTTTGTTACTGCTATGACAACTTTTTAAAGGGCTCTCAGTCCTGATACTTTGTGTTCCAGGTTGGGAATTCATCAGAAGAGAGGACAGGAAAAACAAGAGGCAGAACAAATGTTTTGGTCATTAAATTGTCATCTTCCATGTATACCACTGTCTACAGCAATGTGTGATAGCCATTCCCCTGAAAGACTTCAGAATCATCCACAGCAAGGACAGCTGCTGACATTTGATAAGGTAAAAATGTAGACAGAGGGATGTTTTAATCCTGTGATGTTTATTATTTTTCATTGTGTTAGCACATTAGGTAGAGACTGTGGCTGTGACTAATCCATCAGCAGGCAGGTGCCCATTAATTTCAATCATAATTCACTAACAAGACTAATTATAAAAAAAAATTAAAAATTAAAAAGTGGGGAAGGTAAACAGGCAATGTTAGGATTGTAGTNAATTACAAATGTATTCTGAGGTCAACAGCAGTAGAAAAGAATCAAATTTTAGTAACACTTAAAATAATGTCCATTTACTCTTCACTAAACATTACATTTAGACATTACAGGAATCAGTGTGATAGTAATATATCTTTCGAAGATAAATAACTGTACTACAGTAATACAATGATATGTAAAATATTTTAAAGTATAGTTATTGAGCCTTGGTATTTATGAGATAGGTAAAGCCAAAACACTATGCTACGGAAAAGTTGTTAGGTGGTTTTTAAAATGCACACAGTATACATTCCATATTTGATTTGGCTTTGAATATTTACACAGAAACCCAGTAAGATTTTCAAATTCCCTAACTTTACACAGATGCAGGTGCATAACTGTGTTTTTGAATTCTAATACATTAAGAGTGGTAAAACCGTTTTTCAATTACTATCCAATTTTTTTTTAACTTCTTATGAGCCTTATTAGTCTGCTCAAAAAAAAATTGGGAAGATTGTTATAGCAGGTAATTGTGATTTGTGTTTCAGCCAAAAAAAAATGTAATTGAAAATACCTATATATTTTAGAATTACTAAAATAGTAGGCTTCATATGAACTGGGCTGAGTCTGTGTTGTACTTCTGGATCTAATAACAGCCACATTACTGTTTCTTCAGTAAAGATAATTAAGTATGTTGTGTTCCATACAGCAACCACAGAAATTGCTTATTACATGTTTTACAAACCCGTGCTGAAGACTTGTGATGGGAGCCACCTTGCTGTAATACCCCAAATTTTAAGATGCTTTGGATACTTTTCCAAATGACATTGGAAGATGGGGTGACTACAGTGACACTACAATACATATACATATTTTTAAAGTACATTACAGATCATTTTATAGGACTTTAAGTATGATTAGAGTCTGTTACTAGATCATTCGAGTTTGTTACTGCTATGACAACTTTTTAAAGGGCTCTCAGTCCTGATACTTTGTGTTCCAGGTTGGGAATTCATCAGAAGAGAGGACAGGAAAAACAAGAGGCAGAACAAATGTTTTGGTCATTAAATTGTCATCTTCCATGTATACCACTGTCTACAGCAATGTGTGATAGCCATTCCCCTGAAAGACTTCAGAATCATCCACAGCAAGGACAGCTGCTGACATTTGATAAGGTAAAAATGTAGACAGAGGGATGTTTTAATCCTGTGATGTTTATTATTTTTCATTGTGTTAGCACATTAGGTAGAGACTGTGGCTGTGACTAATCCATCAGCAGGCAGGTGCCCATTAATTTCAATCATAATTCACTAACAAGACTAATTAAAAAAAAAAATTAAAAATTAAAAAGTGGGGAAGGTAAACAGGCAATGTTAGGATTGTAGTAAACAAAATCAATTGCTATCTCAAGATAGATGATTTTAAATTTAATATTTTGTATAAGTGGACGATCTTGGAAGATTACCTTAACTAAAATAGCTCATTGAAATATTTCAGCTCTGTGATTTAAGGATTGATAAATGAAACAGTCACCATTAGTTTTGGTCTGAAAGTGTGATGTTTGCATTGATTTTCCTTTACTGTGAGGATAATTGCTGAATTTCAAAATGGAAACTACCATTAATGCTTCACTCCTTCATATTCCCCACCCTCAACCATAATTTTGCCAATTGCCTTTTTTTAATGAAGAGAAGTGATGGAAAATAGTGAGCTGTCAGCAGCTATTTTTCCAGCTACGGATCTATGCATGTATCCACATATTTATTATTCATCTGTGTTTGTCTCCCAGTCTGTCTTTAAAAGTAACAATTTATTTTTGAACTACTTGTAGCAATATTTAACCACTGAACCCTTTAATTACTTACACTGCTGACAAGTAGGGCTCACTCAAATGCTGAGATAATAGTTTTGTACACACAAGCTGAATTAAAAAGGTAAATGACTGAACCTTTCAGTTTTTGATATCCTGCCAGTTTTGAGTGGAATCTGAATGTTCCTGAATGGTAAAGATGCCACATAAATAGGTATGTGTGTGTGCCTGTGCATGTAGGTATGTATATACGTGCACACAGAATTATATTTCTTAGTGGAATGGTTGACCAAAAGTTTTATGTTCAGCTTTTTTTTTCAGCTATGCATCATCAAATAAAAGGTGTGCATCTAAACTAAGGTTGTCACCTGAACTCCCTCCTGGTACACTGAAAGAAACTGACACCTGCAAGGGACATGCCACATAACTTGCAATCCTAATTTAACATAGGATTGAATACACACAAAAATTTAACTTTCCACTGAAGAGGGATCTTAGATTTTTTGTCTACAATAGACACCTTCTTTTAGAAGGCTAAAATGCTGGGAGAGAGGAACCCCACAGCATTGTTTAGTTAGAAACATATAGCTAACAAGTGAATCTGAATTCCACTCAGAAACACTTCCCAAACCTTCATATTTTTATGTACCTTTTCGTGGTTTTTAAACCTAGTATAAGACTGCTTTTGATTTAATCAGCATTATATTATTTATAAGTGTCAAATACTCAGAATTCCATGGAAATAGATGAAGCTGGAAAGCAGAGATACCTATTCTCATTCTGAGTTGCAACTAGATCTGAAAAAAAAATAGGTCCAAGATCCCCGTGCCTGTCACATCTGAGTCTCCAAGAGCCATCAAAGCTCACAGAAAGTCCTCTGGACCAGTATTTGAGAGAGACCAAGGGAGGCAAAAAGCACAGACTGCCCTATGCACTCCAGAACACTCAGGCTACAACAAATTCAGCGATTCAGTGATCTCCATAATATTTCAGATTCCGCTTAGTGTTCCTTATGTCTCACAGGTAGTGGGAACACACACAGCTGGACACGTCATTCGAGTCTGCCTTCACCTCAAACCTTCTGCAAAGAAAGCCCATCAGTTCTCCAACCAAGGAGTGTAATCCACAAAGCAAAATCATGTGTCTACAATATTAAGGGGGCGGGGGAGCAGAATTAACAAAAGCTCTTCCTTTCTCATGTTTTCTTCTTTTCTGAGGTTATTAACTACTACAGAACATTTTTGTGACCAGTTTTGGGCCCCCCAGTTTAAGAAGGACAGGGAGCTGCTGGAGGAAGTCCAGCTGAGAGCTACCAAGATGATCAGGAGACTGGAGCATCTCCCTTATGAGGAAAGGCTGAGAGACCTGGGTTTGTTCAGCCTGGAGAAGAGAAGACTGAGGGGGGGATCTCATCAATGCTTATAAATATCTGAAGGGTGGATGTCAGGAGGATGGGACTGGGTTCTTCTCAGTGGTGCCTGATGACAGGACAAGGGGCAACGGGCACAAGTTGGAACACAGGAAGTTCCACCTGAATGTGAGGAAAAACTTCTTTCCTGTGAGGGTGCCAGAGCAGTGGCACAGGCTGCCCAGAGAGGCTGTGGAGTCTCCTTCCCTGGAGACATTCAAACCCCGCCTGGACGCGGTCCTGTGCCCCCTGCTCTGGGTGTGCCTGCTCACGCAGGGGGGTTGGACAAGATGATCTCTGGAGGTCCCTTCCAACCCCTACCATTCTGTGATTCTGTGATTCTTCCTAATTGGTCAGGCCTCTTCATGCCAGCTCATTGATATCTTATGTATATTTTGTTAGAAAAGAAGATAAATTAATGCTCAGGCCTCCCTCCCACTTCCAAAAAATACCAGAAGAGCCTGCTGTCTCAAAACCTAGCCTCTGCTAAAACACAGAAGGACTTCAAGATCCCTCCCCAGGTAAGCAAGTTATTTTAAATATGTATAAATTGCAGCAAAACTTACCATTCATTAAAAAAAAATAAATCTAGGGTCTGCTGTTTCTCCCACCACAGACAGAAACTTAATAAAAAAGTGCATGTTCCCTTTTGTCTTTCTAGCAGTCAATACCATAGATTCTTGCATAAGTATTGTTAGGTTGTGTAGCTGGAAAAACATTTACAATCAACTGCATAAATATACTCTTACATGGGATGAATTTCTGATCTATAATGATTTGGGTTCTCTTTAAAACTATTAGATTTGCTGTATTAGTCTATTATTTAATAAGGGAAACTGGGCAGTAGCAAAAATTGATCACTAGGATGGAATACGGCATTGGAGAAGCTTACCCAGGAAGGTTGCAAAATTCCAAAAATGGCTAGACAAAGACAAGTACTTCTGACCTGACCTAGTGTTGGTATCATTCCTGCTTCAAGCAGACAGTTGAACTGGATGATGTTCAAAGACCTCTTCCAACTAACACTTCTATAATTCTAAAAAGAAAATAGCTAGGCACTGTTCCTCATCTTTGTTCTTTTTTTTAAGCTTCTGCACTTCGGAGCAATTGCATTCCCCTACACACTCAAAACTGATGCACAAGCATACATCACCTGGGAGAAATGCAAGAGTCAACTACCTGGTCACAACACTCAAAAAGGTTACATTTCACTGCTTTTATAGACATGTATGCACACATAAGTGTACATGTAGATAAATATACACATGCGCACGTATGTATTTGTGTGTGAGTGTTTACATAAAAAGAGAGGAAGTTAAAGAATGTTGCTCTATAAAGCATCTATAGGAGAAGATCATACTTTGTTAGAGCATCTTTTCTTTTTTCATTGAACAATAACCTTTATTCTCTTGAAGTCCAAGGGTGAATCTAGGAAAGATGAATGAGTCCAATCAGTATATTACTGTCCAACAACAGACCCTTTTCCACACCTACTTTTAGAGCAGTGACTTGTTTTCACATTGTATTGTATATACTACAGGATCCATAAACTCAACTTTCACTGAGTGACCTTACATAAAATAGACTACAAGTCAATGGAGCTATAGTGGGAATCTGATCCATTTCCTTTGTAAAATAAGTGTACTCTGACTTTGAATTATATTTGACCATATGGATTTGCTGAGTGCCTTTTACTGAACTCATAACCTTCCAAACAAACACTTCATAACCATAACAAAAACCTTACTGCATCAATTCAAAACATTACAACCCAAATCTACTCGAAAAGCTTTAGGTCACTGCAGTGTCCAAATAATATTAAATATAAAAAGATACAATAGCTATAACAAATAATTAACATAGATTCTTGAAAAAATAGCTTGACCTTCATCACTGTATTATTATGGTCATATTCTTAGCCCAAGCACATGTAGATGATTCTTAGGCACCAAAAAAACCCTCAAACCCCACCTTTTTTTTTTTTTTTGGGGGGGGGGGGAGGGGCGATTTTGACAGAAATCACTTTTAATCTAAGTTTTCATGTGATATAAATGCATTACATGTTAATGTATTATTTTTCTCACTCACAGAATCACAGAATGGTAGGGGTTGGAAGGGACCTCAAGAGATCATCTCTAGTGAGAAAACAATAATAATAATGCAATCAGACAGAAAAACCACTATCATGTGCCTCTGGGGTCTACTAAACAATACATTTCCTGTTTATATAATAGAATTTATAATTTTGTAAATAGCACATAGAAAAGTGTGTCCCAGCTAATGTACAAGATAAAAGGTAAAATATGAGAAGGCGTTAAAAATTATGTTATAGATAAGGAAGTAAAAACATAGTTCATTCAGATCCAAGTACATAATGGACACTGAACATTATTTAGTTACCTAAATTACAGATTACATGTTCTTTAACCCCACAGACACTTGAATATCCAGGAGGCCTGAATGTCTTCACTGCCTAAATGTCTCATTTTGAACATGAGGCTTCTCTTTACCTAACTAATTAACTGTTGAATTCTGTTTGCCATATTTTCTAAACCATACCTACCAAATCAGATATCTTGGGAAACTCATCCAAAAGGAGAACAGAAAGTGCATGAAGAAAATATGGTGTTGCCATCTGAATGAGCTGGTTGCTAGGAACTTCCCCCAGAGCTGCAGAACTGGGCTCCAACTACTTCCTTAACAAAGCATTGCTTCATGAGGATATGGCAAAAGTCTGTCCTTTCTGCCCGCACCATCTGTCTCAGTATTAAAAATGGGTTCAAATCTCCTCACACAGAGAACAATCTCTTTATTTCACCTCAGAAAAGACCTTTAGCAGTAATCTGCCAGACAAAAGGCAATCATTCAGGTTCAGAAACATTTTGCGAAAAAGGGATGACTCTGATAACTAACTCCAATATAATTTTATGGCTGGGAGCCAGAAGTGGGCAGGGGTACTTCTCTAAATTATAAACTGCATCAGAGAAGACAAGACTTAAACACATCCTTCAGAATTTCCTACTGACGGATTACACTATTTTATACTTAGATCCAGGATCAGCTTCATAACTTTATGGTATGTACAAGCAGCCAAGTCAGGAATGAAGTCATTCCGTATTCCTGTTCTAGTAAGCATGTTGAGACAGGCTCCACTGTATGTGTAGATTAATTTTTGAGTGATCTGATTTACTCCTCACAGAACATATATTTCTTCACTATCTGCAGAGGGAGCCTACCAAGCTAAGAGATTCCTATTTTATATGCCTCATTTAAGCTTCTAAAATACAATGAGTATGGATTTGGGGTTGCAAGATTTATGTTTATGTCTTTTCAGTACCTAACTTCCACAAAAGTGAGTTAAGTAATTTCTGCTACAGCTCTAGGTTTCATCAGCCAATCTTTCAGAAGTGCTGTTAGAACTAGTAATCATATCCTACTTTTCTGAAACTGGATCCAGCCTGTTACCTCAAATACAGAAATCAGGATTAAATCAAGAATGATTTGTAAGTGAAGAATGCCAGTAAAAACTGTTAACAACATTAATAAGTCAACCAGTTCTAAGGGCCATAGTAAAGCAAAGGCTGATAAAAACTGACTAGCCAATATGCAATTAAATATCAAACTATTAATAAATTTCAAGTTTTATGTTCCAGATGAGAGAGTCCACTATTGGAAGAAATAGCTAATGACACATTTGCATTGTTCTCAAATGAAATTCTTCTAATTAAGCATTAAAATTCAGCATAATCAGAGAAAAAACACTTGGGAACCAAATTTTTGAAAAATAGGCATTCATAATGTAAGCAGCTAGCAGATATATTAAAATGAAGAAATATGTAACTATTTTTGCAGTAAGAGACTGCTACATATGGGTTCTCATTTTCAACAGACAGTATCTATTTGTTCATACAGGTAAACAAAGTTTTTTACATTAAAATTAAGGATTCATTATTTTTGTTGCATCAAAATAACACCACTCTGTCAACTGATACATCTGCACATTATATATGAAACCACAGCCATGATTTCTTTCTCTTGTTCAAAATTGAAGAAAAACATTCAGGCAGAAACAATTTTCTGGAAACGGTTTGCAATATCCTGTAATGGAGAGGCAAACTTCAGTCCATTACCATGGAGAAAGCAAAGGGCAAAAGGAAACAAAAAAGACAAATTCTAAGGATCGTTGACTAGCAAAGAGGACACATGCGGAGGTACTGAAGCCACAATGTGGCATTATCTCACAGTGTGGTCTGAGGAGGAAACAACGCTTTCAAGGAGAAAACATGGCTCCAAAGTATCACAAATATATTCCAAAATCCATGTCCCCCTTCAATTCAGTCTCTGCAGACATACCCACACCTGCACTAAAAAGTAAAAGTGACTGTACAGGCACTTGAATTTACAGAGAAGCAAAAGAGATATCAGAAAGGAACATGCATGTAAATGTCCAGGTGACACAGCCTTGCCACTTACTATCAAGTCAGAACTTTTTTAATAGTTTGTTCCAAAATTACAAAACTAGCAACTTCTAGGCAAACAATTGCAACCAATAATAATAATAGCAACATAATTTTTTTAAAGAAGATTTATAACAGATGTGTTATGGTTTCAGCTGGGATAGAGTTAATTTTCTTCACTGTAGCTGGTGCAGTGCTGTGTTTTGGACTTAGTATGAGAATAATACTGATAACACACTGATGTTTTTAGTTGTTGCTGGGCAGTGCTGAACTAGTCAAGGTCTTTTCCAGCCTCTCACGCTCTGCCGGGTGCACAAGAAACCGGGAGGGGAGGGGACACAGCCAAGGGAGCTGATTCAAACTGGCCAAAGGGATATTCCATATCATACGGCGTCATGCCCAGTATATTAACTGGGGGGAGTTGGCTGGGAGAATCGGCAATCGCATCTCGGGAACTGGCAGCGTCGGTCAGCGGGTGGTGAGCGGTTGCACCGCTTGTGAGGTTTTGGGTTTTTTTGGTTGGTTGGTTGGTTGGTTGTTTTTTTTTCCTTTCGGGCTTCATTTCTCTCCCTCATTGTTTTCCTTTTTATTATATTATCATTACTATTATTTTTATCATAATCATTGTTATTATCATTACCATTATTACTATTACTATTTTATTCTAATTAGTAAACTGTTCTTGACTCAACCCACGAGTTTTCTTACTTTTGCTCTCCCGATTCTCTCCCCCATCCCACAGGGGTGGGGGGAGTGAGCAAGCAGCTACGTGGTGCTTAGTTGTTGACTGGGGCTAAACCACGCCAGATGGTATACAAGGATTCACTTCTCTTTCAAAAGAATACTTTGCTAAATTCAGCATGGTTTCCTCAACAGAGCTTTATGTATGCAATCACTGCCTAACAACTATAATTCAAGCCTTGCTTAAATCTTATACTGGACTCTTGCATAGAGATAAACATCATCCTCTTAGATAAGTCCTTCCTATTGCTATAAGATCTCTTTTATTTGTTGGCACTCCAGCAATTTTTAAGCCATGTTTTCTAGAGTTCTGATTGTGTACTCATAGACTCACCTCTAGATGGGAGGAAGGCTAGGGGCAAACACAGATCTGTATACACACATTTGTAATGTATATATCACTGTTCTTTCTACATAATCTGGTGTCTGTTCTTCACATGGTGGTGCTGTGTCACATACTGGCCACAGAATTTCCTACTGTTAGCCACCTGCTGGTTTTGCACCATTAAAATCTTCACCATGAACAAAAGCATAACTCATATCTTCCCTATCTTACAGCAAAAGTTTCTTCTTCTCTTCTTCTTCTCTGAGTCCTATTTAAGTGATGAAGGATAGAAGTTCTTTTTCTGGGGATAAAGCATTCAAGGACAGCTCTAATTAATATCACTACTATCCTTAAAAATAAGAAAATCAAACATAACACTGTGGGCTAGTAATTTACATTTGCCAGGATTATATCTATGTTTCCAACTAAAGGTTCTGGTAGTAGCTGACCTGGTGGTTGGTATCACCACCATCTTCTTGATATGTCTTCAAACCTCAGCAGTTCTGAAGACAAAACTTTATCTCATCATATTGCTCACATCAGACAGGTTGTATCCAGTGATTCACAGAGACAAAAACAAGTACAAATCTTCATTTTCTGTGCACCTATAATGGGAAATCTTATATCACCTCACCAGGCTTTTCTTCCATTCCATCCTCTGACTTAAAAAGTCCTAAACAAGCAACAGAAGTGCCAGAGGATAGATGTACTTGAAGATAATTATTCAGTCAATTTAGCCAAAATAGTACCAGATGGGTGCTAACAAGTTCTGCTGTATTTGCTGACTGTTCTCCTCCAACTCACAGAATGTTTAAATTGAGTGGGAGAACAAGGGTTCAACAAGCGGAGTGTTTGGTGTTTCTCTTTCCCATAGCCAATCTAAGTTATCATGCATATGGTATGCAGCTGAACTTAACCCGACATTTACTATCAAGGTCATAATAAAGTGATCCTCTATGGTATGTTCAATAGAATTAGTAGTTTAGAAATGCCTATGGTTTACTACTAGTCTCCTGCAATCTACAACTAGTAAAGGAAGGTTCGGGTTTTTGGTTTTTAAGCTGCAGAAGATCATGGCACCAGAAAAGTAGACCACTTCTTTACAATAAAATCTCCAAGAAGCATGCAGACAAATAAATGCCTAACTTTAATTCACTGTCATCACAATTAGTTGATGAGAGAGGATAAGGTGAAATCAGGAGCAGTTAGGAAGCCAAATAGCAATTAGGTGCCATGCTGCTGTGTAGACTTGAGGCACACCTGAAAATGAAGGCCCAGGTAATAGATATGCTTTACTAATACTTTGTTCAGCAAGCCAGTGCATTGTGGTAATATTTTCAGCCATCTAATTCAACAGATACATAATGTGTATAGCTATCTGTTAAAATTGCTAAAACTTTCAGAATCTTAATTTGATATCTAGCTTGGTAGGGTGGTAACACAAATTGCAGAAAAATTTACCCAAGAAGAAATTAATGCTAATTTGAAAAATGACAGCAAGTTTTTACTATTCCTCTTAAATTTAATATTTTAAACACTTACTAAACCTAGTAGTGATATTAACGAACAATGCTTTCAGAATAAAAAAAAAATGAAGGCAGGAATAAGACTAGGCTATTTGCATTCAGGGTTTATCCATACAAATATGCGGTTTATGTAGATAAGCAGTCTTCATTCATTATATATTTGTGTCATTTCTAAAACGTCTGTCTCTGAAAGGCTATGCTTCCACAGTCATTCTTGACTGTGAATAAAAATATGCTTCAGTGTTTCTCCATATGACTTTGCCTGATGTGCAAACATAAGGCACAATTCAGATGCTCACTTCTCAACTGTGAAAGGACGTTGCTGCCATTCTGCAGGGAAAAATAAATTAGTCGCAAATTATATGGCTGTTAATAAACAGCCATAACGAACTGGTAAAAGGCAATCCTTCAGAAAAAAAAAAAAATAATCATTTGAGAGTGTTTTTCATTTCATTGGATGCAAACCGTAAAGGGCTACAAAGAACCTTCCAGCATGAGACTGTGGTAGGGGATGTGAGAATGACCTCTACGGTATTATCAGCTCCTGGAGGCAGAGAACTGAGGCAATAACAGGATGCTTAGGCTGATGAAAAGTTTGTTACTCTTGATCTGCTCTTTAAGACTTCTCCATATCTGCCTTTTGTAGACAGAATATCTTCTCGTCTGTCAGACCCTGGTTTTGCCGTTCCAAGACAGTAGGACAGATTCCTTCACTAAATGTTTTTTTAAAAGCCTCCTTTATTAATCCAACCATGTTCTCTCCGCACGTGCATTTATACTCAACTGCAAGCTGAGATCACACTCCCTTAGATATGGGTAGTCCTCTCTCCTTATTCCAGTGACTGTGTCCCTCAGCCCTGCTGGCAGTCACACAAGGTGAGACAGGCTCTGATGCAAACTGTGCAAATTCAAAGTAGATAAATAAAAGCCTTCACCACTGCCTTGAGGAAAAGTCCAGATGTGATCTAATTTCTTCCTGGCCTAATCCACATTCTGATAAAGAAAGTCTCAGCAATGTGGCATAATATGCCATTAAGTCCACATCACCCTGCAATTATGTATTTGGAATATGGATATTATTAAATTATTTATCACTTTCACATTTGCCAAGACACAGTGTGCTGTTACATCTCTTATGTCTTATCAAGCTGTCAGTTACTGCCTCCTCTCTGCCATCTTCCCTTACCTGTTTGGGGGTGCTGCAAACATTCCTTGCAGCTTCTTCCACTCAGAAAAGTCTCCAAGCATGACAGAAGAAAATCTTTCTCATTGTCCTTCAAATATTCCTTTTGAATTCTGTTTTGTCTGTGGGACCTCCACAGCTCTGACAACGAGATCATTGTTATCATGCTAACCAATATTGGCACCTTGGGGTCCATCTCACTGAATCTACCTGTTTCTTCTCCCTAGTGAATCTTATATAGCAATCGTCCTTTCATCCATGCTTGAAGAGCACCTTGTGCACAAGATGCAAAGTGTTATTGGCAGATTCTGCCAAAAAGCTAAACAAGGTAATGAGAGAAGTTAGCGTTGGGAAAGGACGAGTAAAAAAAGAAAGATACAGCACAGCTGAAGCAAAAAACATGAGGAAAGGAATTGGAGCAAATATCTGATCAGTGTGGGGAGACAATCTCCTCTGTTAAAGTTGTACAGGCCATCTAAGGAGAACTGTGAGAACCCCCCTGTGGGCTTCAGATCCCCCCTTTTTACTTGTGACAGAGCTATACTTGGGGGAACCCTTTGTCTCTGCTCCCAAAGGCAGCCTTTCTGGCACAGAACCTACTAATTCCCTTTCAGCTGAGCAGAACTAGATATTTTATTCTGGAAAGTTGGTCTGAATGCAACATAAAGGTCTCAGGCAATGAAAATCTCCCCCAAACATTTCTGGATCAAGAAATAAGGGAAAGAAATAACCCAATCCAAGACCCAGTTTTCCCATCCCACTTTGTTACAGTTTGCAGTTGCTTTGCCTTGCAAAATAAAGGTAATAGTCTTGGCATAAGAAATAGCCTATAAAAATGTATTCAACCCGAATGTTAGCTTCTTCAGTGCCAAATCCTCATTTAAGGAAACATGTGTGCGTGCTGGAATAAATTTTATTACAGTTAAATTGAGGGAAATCTTCTTCTTCAGGCACACCAGGCAGGCTTGAGGCACCCTTTTGGATTCACTGTGATGAACCCTGCCTTGGAGGCAAAGTTTGCCTCTTGATTGGAAACAGATAGCCTGGAAGTGATTTCAGACCAACACACTTCATCATGCGAGCACCCAGAACTAGAACTGTGGCACCCACAATCTCCACAAACTCTTCAGAGCAGCTCTCTAAATCTAAGCAATGCACATATAAAATCCTTAGCTTCCTAGCAGCAAAATCTAGAAGGCTGTGATTTTCCAAATGAGAGTATTTAATATTGTTGCCTAAGACCGATTGTTGCCGAGGTGTTGGAGGCAAAACTCCTTCTAGGCTAGGTGTTCCCCTTTGTATCTCATTTTCCAGTTTCAGTCTCACAGATATCCTATAAGCACCCCTTTTTGACAGGATGTTGATGAGGCAGATGGTTCCAAATGTATTCAACAGCCCAGTGATGAAGGTTGTTTTGAATTGCTCCCCTGACAAATTCTGCATGTTGAACTTCAACCCAGCACACCTCCACCTAAGCTGAAGGATTTAACAACCAGGACATTGATCATTCTTCTAGATGAAACATTTAAAGATGTCCTGCAGTGTACAAATAAATAAATATTTATGGGCCAGAGGGAAAGGGAAAGGTGACAGACTGACACAGAGGCATGGAAGTGGTCAGGATACTCCAGTTCAGTTCAAATCCCTGCTCCAATAAATATTTATTAACTTATACAATTGGAACAACTTGGAAAACAATGGACATGTTTGCTCCAGAATATCCTGCCTCCTAGTTAGGACATTTCTGTAGGCTTACTTGTGACAGGGAACCAGAGTAAACTGTAATTCTTGCTGCCTTAGGGTGGGGATGGCAGGAAGATATGACCTAAAGACGATACTACCTGAAAGCAGATTTCACAGTTCAGTTTCTCCAATGGAACTAAGTTCTTAACTATGTTTGAGTAAATGGCACAGGCCCTGTTACTCTCTTCAGTGTTTCATCCTGTCTAGATTATATTATTCACCTTCCAAATTTCTGTGGTTTTTCTCTTGGGCAACTAATTGTCTCCAGACAAGGTGATGGGAATTTCTTATTGCAGATAAGGGTGCCCAACCCAAGGCTGTAACATTCCCAATGTTACAATACCTAAATTATTTTCTGAATCTAACCCTATCTGTTTTGGTTTGAATGGATATTACTAATTAGGGGGTTGGCCCTTAATCCAAAAGTGTAAGAGTGCAGAAATAGGATTAGACCAGATATTCAGACAGCTTGTTGTATGCTATCTGAAATCCTGCACCATTCCTTGAAAAGAAAACTGAGAGGAAAACATGCCAAAACATACAGAATAACATTACATAGTGATAGTCTCTGCAGGCTAAATTAAAGACAGGAAGAAGCCTCCTTCACACTTACAGTATTGTGAGCTCTGTAAGATCATACATGCTTCATGTAATTACCAGCTTCACATATTTCACACATACTTTATTTTTGTTTAAAAAAAAATCAGATTTTCTTTTTTCAATTCACTGCATTCATAATTTCCCTGCCACTGTTACAGTGAAGGATCAGTGCCACCTACAGACAGGGATTAAAGTGGAGCACAACTCAGTATGAAGGAAAGTAAGAAAGCATATAAAATTTTAAGCCCCACACCTTCTAGTTGAAACAATCCCTCAGTAAAGAGAAAGAACTGACATGAAGATTCACAGAAATATTCAGATCTCTTTATCTGCTTATACTTACTGATCACAAGCACTTCCTCAACAAGTCACTACAAAAGATGAATTCTGGATGCTGCATTTGGCTGTATCAGGTTTCCAAATGCAAATCTCTTACACAGCTGAATGAAGCAGAATACACTGCTGTCAGCTCCTTTTCTGTGCATCCAGTTAATTTTGGTTGGTTGTTATCTGAGTCAGTTCAAAGGGGAAAAAGTCCAATTAAATTCTGGTTTAATGATCCAGATAAAATTAAAACCAGCCCAACTTCTCACCCCAAACTAAACTACATTAAACCAAACCTAAAACTTCAGAACAGATTACAGGAAGGCTGGCAGAACAGAGCTCATTAATCAAGCTAGTTTAAGTGTTGGTAGTGGGTTGGTTTCTCTTCCCTCTGGAAAAAGGAAGAGAGCAGAGGGGACTGGGTTACCTTCTAGTCTAATCTCATTAAATTCAAACCAGTTTGCACCCCCTTCCTCCTTCTGTACACATATAAACGCATGCACACACACACACGCAAACATGAGTAACTGTGATGGAAAGGCATTAAATAGCTACATCTAAATACTTTTTTTTCATAATAGAGGCTAATCTAGCACCACTGTAACAGCAGAGAACTCATCCACCCCACCAAGAGACCTGTGGTCACTGTACCACAAAGGCGTTAGTTCAGACAGGGGCGGCTGTCAGATGTGTGGAGAAACAAATGATGACTGCAGCCTTTGAAAGACAGCACGAGACTAACTGGTGGTGTTGGACAGAAGAAACACATAGTAACTAAGGCTCATGAGAATAAAGAAATCAAGTCTTTTATTTCTTCTTCTGCTGTACACTTCCTGCATAACCTTCTTGCTAGTCTCTCAGAGACTAAGCTTTGCTATATGTTAAAGAGGGTTAGTAGTACTTACTTACCTGACAGGTATGCGATTAGGTTAAACTAGCTAACGCCCTGAGACTCTCATAGGGAGAGTTCATTTGGAGAGGTAGTTATTAACTATTAGTGCTGTATTGGCATATTGCAGGCAAACTCAGAAGCTTTGGGGATTTTAAAAGAGGAGAGTAGGACGTCATTGCTGACCTCTCCTTTCAAATCTTACTTCAAACTTTGACCTTCTGTTTCACATAATAGGACAAATATTGTTTTATGAGTTGCCAGGAATTTCTCCCCAATTATTTATTGCCAACATTCATTCTACCTGGAAACAGTCTGAGCACAAAAGAATGAAGAAAAACAGGCTCAAAGATCTGTAGTGTAGCATAGCAGCCTGTTAAAAAAGTGATGAGATTCTGCCATAGAAACCATGTTTTATGCACTTCCTTCTTTATTTTGAATCTTTGAACAAAAAAGTGATGAGATAGAAAAAATAAATAATGAAGTCATAGAAAATAATTTTTTAAAATTAGGTGATATTCTTTACATTCTCAACAAGCTAATTTTTTTACTAACTTAATTCTGCAGATCAGCTAACCTTTTATCTCTACCTTTTTAGACAGATGCTCAGCTGATAATAGCTCCCATATTCTCAGAGAAATGTTTTAACTCCTTAAGTGACCTTTCACATTCTATTGATTCATGTTAGATGCAGTTGCAAAATAAGTAAAGCATACTTTGGCTATCTAAACCTTAATCAGCATATGAGTAGATTGCATTGCATAATTAAGATAGATATTGTGTACTTTCACAATTTAGTGAATTTAAAATCCAAATATTATTATATATCTTCATATCCATCTCACAAAGCAGAGTTAAAATAAGCTAAACTGTCTTGTACTTTATAACTGGATCAAATTGATTTGAAATAGCAATTTCCTAAAGCTCTGCAGAAGTGATATAAATCAATTATTCCAGATGAATGAAACTCACAACCTGCTCATCTGTCTTGCAGTATGGAAATGGTCTTCATTTATTATCACTAGGGCCTGTTTTTGAACTATGGTCTCCAATTTTGCTGCATTTGGATGATACATTATTAGGAAAGAAGTCAAAAACAAAGCCCAGGTGCTTAAATAATATTTTGCTAAGACAGCAGCAGGGAGAAATGGGTTACGCCTATGGCAGAAAGTCCTACATTCTAACTTTTTCTGCATGCACATGGCAAGCTTTGGACCAAACGGTTATCCCACCTTCCCAATTATTCCCTCTGTATAGCAGAAAAAGTAGTATTTAAATCAAAAAGAGATGATAATATTCCAATCAAAGAGAAGTGATTATTTAGTTATGTTGACCAAGTACACTAGAAAGCATAAGGTTCATTATTGAGGCCAAGTATGAATAAATTATGAGATAGATATAGTATATATAAAAATATATATATTATATTATACATCATATATAGTGCATCTATCTATGCACTATAGAACTGTGCATATAATATTTATTCATCCTGAGTAATTTTGCGTTTCTTGAACAACAAAATTTGCCATGGGAATTTGGTGGTGAGGGGAAAACGGTACACTTCAGAAGTGAACTAAATCTAGACTAAATAATAAGCTTTATTTAAATGCTATAAGTTAGAAATGCTGCTAACACCAGAAACTTATTCAGCGGTTAGCGTTATATGAAGGCATGACTGCTAGATGTTTATCTTTTAAAGGTGGCTAGCCATCTTTTTTTTTCATCTCCTAGATCCCATTTACTTTCAATCTCATGTTCTCATTTAGAATGACATGTGCAGTTAGAAACTCTTTTGATGCAAGTTTTAACTATGTTAAGGTTTAGAAGCAGGAGTTTAAGTCAAGCTTTTTATTTTTTAATGAATATGTACATTATTTATAGATATTTCTACACCTCCCATCACAGTAGCTTCTGTATTCCAGAGATTGAATCTGCAGTATAACCCATTCCTGCATTCCCTCCCAGGTTCTGTGAATAAATTCCTTTTGGATTTTAAACTCTCATGAAGTTTGGTATATTTTGTTATGAAACTCTAACTAAAAAATTGTTAGTCTGCTTTGTTTTCCATTTATACAAAAGGAAGAAAGAAAAAGAGAAATTTGGTCCTCTGAAACAAAACTCCTCTTATTCTCTATTAAGTGCAACAACTTCTGCAGGGATGCTGTCTGGATGTGGTATGGTTGGTAAAAGTCACTGCTGTGACTGGAGTCGCACCCTGGCAGGTCCCTCTTAGGACAAGATGCCTCAGGCTACACCTAGGCTTGTAAGCAAGATGTGCATGGGGTCATGCCTGGGCACCAACCCCAGCTGGCAGGTAACAGCCCGAGGCATGCAAATAAATGCTCTTACTCTCCCAAACACAGTGGCTGCCTACAAACTGCCGACTGGGAAGGCTACCCAGCCTGTGCTAAGTCAGCACAGGCATCTCTGGGGAGAGTGCTTGATGGTGGGAGCCGCAGGCATCGCAGGGCCCCTTGACCAGCTGTGGCATGGCAGGAGGTGTAGTGCCAGCAGGGCCAGGGCAAGACCCTCAGCTGAAAGCAGCCTCCAAGGGCCAGGATGGGCCTTGGCCTCCCCACAGGGTGCCCGGGACCCTCCCGCCATGGCCAGCAGTAGCCCCAAGCCCCACAGCTCAGCGTCCAGGAGTGGGAGCCTAATGCTGATTCCCTGCACTGTTCCCCAATGTTAATGAGGTTAGCTATGCAGACTGAAATCCAACTCCCCCAGATGTTTTATCATATAAATATTAGGCAACAATTTATCCTAGGACAGACCCTTTCCATGCATAAAGGGTCAGACTGTTCAATGTATAAATCTCTTCATCTGTAAAATAAGATGTTAATAACATTCTCTAATTAAACAGACACACAAATGCTTTAAAAAGCTGTAGATCGCTAACATTCCTCAAAGGAAATTATTTTCACAGCTAAGGATGAGAAAATGGAGTAGGAATTAGAAGTTTTTCCCCGGTGCTCAAAAGCAAATGAGTACAAGAACCAGATTTCATGAATGTTAAGTTAAATCTTAACAAGCATTTGACAGGAATGACATAGGCACAGTAGATCTTGCCCTAGGACAAGGGGATGGATTAAATAACAATTGAGGCAACTTCTAATCCTTTGATACTATGCTAGACTGCTGTGTCACTCTGCAACTTTTTAAATCTCTTTGTAGATGAGGGCAGTTAATGGACTAAGCACTTGATATTATCTGCATCCGTGTGTAAATTTAGGCAGAAAACTTTATGCAAAAAATGTTAATGCAAAAGCAGTTACTGGCACTTTGAAAATATGACAGGTAGGCTCCAAATTCTTTATAAAATAAAAAGTCTTTTCTTTTGGTAAACATTTCTGTGGCGATCTTATTGTGCCAAGCAAATTTTCAATAGACCATAAGAGCATAACATACTGTATATCTGTTGGGTAATGTGATTGGCAATCTTCTAGATATGTACCATCTGTGCCTAGGGCATTGAAAAGTTATTGGAAAATTCAATTATTTGATTATGAAATATTTCTTTTTGCTGAATTCTGTAAAACTGCTTTCAGGATTGAATAGTACAAGCCTAGAAAATGGCTTGTGTCCCTGGACTGATATATAATAGATCTTGATTCCTCACAAAGCAGACAATGAGCACTCTGTAGCACAGTATTATAAATAGGAAAGAAGCCTGTCTTTTTTTTTTTTTTTAATATAGCTCACATATATCCATTTTATCTTTCAGATAGGAGCATAATGAAAAATCCTACACAGCTATACAGCCAGTTCAGAGAAAGAGTAAGTGACTTCCAGTTTGTTTCTGTGATACAAATATCAGACTGTTCTTAATGCCAGTATGTTGTATCTCCTTTAATGAGTCAAATATTTTTGCCAGAGGGAAATATAATTTCCTATTTTTACCTTTTGAACAGGCATTATACAAATATGAGCCAGTTGCAATTGCAAAATTGTTTCATCTGAACTGCATGTCGTATCAGTTACCTTAAATACAAAGAAAAAGCACCTGTACTTGCCTGTGGGTCTCCATCTGCACTTTCTAAATGGCTCTAAGACCTCAGGACTCCTTTGCCTCCATCCATCATAGTCCCTCTGCCTCTGGCTGATCATTTTCAATAGACATTGGAAAATATATTAATGTGACATTTGCAGGATTATGCAGTATACAACTAAGAAAGAAAGTAGTGTCATGAGGGGAAGTCAAAAAAGTCATAGTCCTTTATCTTGCAAGAGAGATTTCCACCTTCAGAAGGCAATGGTTATCTAACCATTCTAAGACCCGTGTTGGAGAGGAGCATTTGGAAGCAAATCAGTTTAACATTGTGCTTTGAAGAGCTGTTGAAAAAGAGTGCAAATGGCAAATATTCTTCATTTCATATTCAAAAATAATTAAGGTATTTGCAGAAATAAGACTTTGCAACCAACCACAGAGAAGGAAAGAGTATCTAAATGAAGCTTACTTTACTTAACAACTCTCAGCAACTCAAGAGAGTGTTAATAGACAGATTTATTATATTTTTAAAGTACAGAATGAAACTGAGGAAATTTTACTGCTGGGGTCACAGAACATTTCAGGATAGCAAGTATCAACAGGATACACTTATCTGTCCCTCCAGTTTTGGGACATATAACATCTACTACAATGGCATCTACCCTGTTGTAGATGGTCTCGTAACATATTAGAAAGAAGAAAATAGACTGCATGGATTCTAGGGAAGACCAGGCAAATATTAGGAAGCAGTAGACAAGCTCCAACGTATTCAAGAAATGCAAGATGAAAACTTCTGAAGGCAGAGACTACCTGGGAAGAGGAGAGAGGCAGATAGAAGAAAGCACAAATGTTTTTCCCACTCCTCATTTTATGGCCACCTCTGGATACAGAATGTTGTGCTAGAAAAAATCCTTCAAGTGAATATAGTTACCTTTTTATTTCTAAATGCAGTGCAAGAGCCAGAAATCTTAGTCTAACTACTAATCAGCCAATTACAATAGCTTTAAGAGCCCTTATTTTGGGAAAACTCTGTTAAAACTAAGAGCATGGAAAGAAAAGGATATTTCAAACATTCTTTTCAAAGACAGGTTTTTTGGTTTGGTTTTTTTTTTTTTAGCTTTTATGGCAATAATGACCTATGGAAGCTTTGTTTTACTTGATAATTTTCAAAAGTTGGGTCACAGCAGTGAAATTACTGCCATTTGCTTTAAGGATAGACTAGGGGAAGGGAATGTGAATTAGGTTGAATGTTCTAAAAGAACCTTTAAAATATGAGATATTTGAAGATAATAAATTATAGGGAACTCAATAGTTTTATATTCTGTATCTCAGTAAAGGTATTATATTTCAAAAAGATTAATACGCTCACTTCTCACTGTGACAAGGAAAATATTTGTTCTAGTATCCATTCCTACAGTTTCCAGTGAAGACAAGAGATGTACCATGCAATCTCTATCTGGATGGAAAAGCTATGAAACCATGAAGGCCAAAATATGTGAATGTTTCAAATATTTCCATGTGGAATTTTCAAATACTGTTAAAGTTTTGTATCTATACCATACTATTTTTGGGTCAGTGTTTGTCTGGGTGCTTCTCTGACTAGCCCCTACCATACATTCTTTATTATTTGTATTTAACCACTCTGTAGGTTTCAGGATTTAACTATTGCCATAAAGAAACACTGTTTTTTTACAATTCTTCCATAAACAAATTTTATTCAAAATCAGACAAAAGTAGCCCAGTAAATCTGCCAGGGATCCTAGTAATGACTATATTTACGCTCCTTAAAGGTGAGTGAGACAGAAAGAGAGAGGCATAGTAAAAATTTAATTAATCATTACAGCACAGCAGTCTTAGTCAAGATCTATTGCTCTTAACTGATGACTAGCCTGTTTTCAGAGGACTTCTCAGAGGAGCATAACAACACCTGATATCCTAATATATATCCTAAAATGTTTGCATTTCAAGATTTGGAAAGGAGATTACTTGAATCTTTGAAGTCTCATTTTCTTTAAAATACAATTAAGCAAATCACGGCATTAACTAAAACATTCGAATTTTTGTGAATAATTTTTAGAGACTATGGAACAGAGTGCTGTGAAGACATAGGAGAAATAGGTTAAATTAAGTAACGCAAATGGAAAATCTACTCATCATTCTTCTATATGCAGGACAGGTGTGGAAGTAATTGTGAATTATTTGCAGGCAGAAAAGTCTAGACACTTGAAAAAAAATGAAGATTTTGAAATGGAAATGTCATTAGACATGAATCAGTTGTGACACTGTGACAATAATTTGAACACAAATCAATACAGTTGAAATGCACTGACTCTCTTTTAAACATCACAGTATTCCCAAATGCTTTTAATACATCCTAAAATTATTTGTTTTGCTCTAGACTCTGCTTGTTTACTATTGGATGTACAGAAGTATAGCAAAAACACTGCAGACCATGGGTTTATTACTCATGTGGAATTAACTTTTTATTGCCTTTAGTAGTTCTGAATTTGATTTGTAGAGTTCTACTCTTCTAATCCATCTCTAAAGTTTCCTCTCTGCCACCTTAATGCAAATTTTAGAATATGTTTAATTCAGACTAATTTTAGATAACTAAAAATCTGTTCATCACATTGATATGGCTAATAATCAGCAGAGATACTATTCTGTAAGTCACATAAGATGGAGATGTGAAGATCTGTGGCCTAAAAGTCCTGTTGGGTTATATCAGCACTATAAGAGGTATATGAATTTTTTTTAAAGGCCTGTATTAAGAAAAATTAAAGGCATGTCATGTCTTATTTGTTTTATGCATCTATACCTGCTTAATTAAACATAAATTGCTAAATGTTATGTTGGTCCAAGGAATTCCTACATCATTTATTTCAGTCCACAGGACCAAACATTCAGTAACCATACAGAGAGCTAAATGCCAGATCAAATCAGATTTGATATAGAAAAGCAATTCGATAATAAAAAGTTATTGGACAGTAAGACCCAGCTTTACTGAGTGCTAGAAAGTTCTACTTCCATTCCCTTGGTTGTAATATGAGTGAGCAGAGATTCAGCAAGGAGTATTTTGTTAAACAGAGCTCCACTTTTCTCTCAGTAGGAAACATCCTATGGTTAGCATAATGGGGCG
Organism: Anhinga rufa; assembly: GCA_013400875.1. Taxonomy (NCBI): domain Eukaryota; kingdom Metazoa; phylum Chordata; class Aves; order Suliformes; family Anhingidae; genus Anhinga; species Anhinga rufa. The sequence goes on along the minus strand of VZTV01034475.1, from coordinate 1,232 downwards.
AAGCTCATGAACAAAATACCCAAGTCCCACACTCTGGAGTTTCTGGTATCTTCTATCTACTCTTTTAGACTAGGCTCATTTTAATTATAGTGGACTAAAGGGGAGAGGTGCAGAGAAGATGCAAATCTGTGTATGTGATTAAAATAATTGAGATTTACACAGGATAAGCCACAGGTTTTGACACACTGGTCCAGTATTATCTAATGCATTGATAGCTTAGTAGTTGAAGCTATTGACAGCTTTGTAATTACTCCTAAATAGAAAGCCTTATACATCGAAAGATGTTCACGGTGTTAGGTTAGCCATCAGCACGACTGCTGAATTAAATCAACTGTTCCATTTCCCAGGCATCAGCACCAATATTGATGCAAAATCCAGAGAATATTGTTAGGAACCCAGTAATTGGAAGCCATGTTCATAGAAAGAGACAGTTATCACAAAAACAGGTTCTCGTTTAATTCATACTTTTCCTGACAAAACACAATCCATTCTGGCACTTTGAATCTTCCCTGAGTGCTCAGGAATCCTTACAGTACCAAGACAGTTTGTTCTTTGTCTGTTCCCACCACCCCTAGATCCTGGGCATTTTAAATATGAATGATTATGTCAGATATGCAGTTTTCTTTAGGTTTCCTGGCTATCTTCCATCTGTTCCTTATCAGCCTTATGCTTTTTCCTAATTAACTGGTCACTTGTTCCAGGGAATCATTATTTTCTACAGGATTACTTATTCTTCTCATGAAGTTGTGTGTGTTACTGGCATCTTCTCTAGAATTAGTTTCACTTTTAGTTACATCTCCCTATGGAATTAATAAATTTTGCCTTTCATTTTTAGAAGTTCCATTTTCTACTTCAGTGACTTCTTGTTTCTTTCTGATTCAGAAGGCTGTATCTTTTTAATATCTTGTACAATTTTTCTTTCATCTTCAACCTTTGGTTTTCTCATTAGTTTAGCAAGATGGCCTAATAGGTTCTGTGCCTCCTTCCACGAAAATGAAAGATCATAGTATAGATTTTATGGTTTCTATCTATACTGTTGATCTTTTTCCTGCTGTCCTACAATCTTTACAGTGGAAGATAATACCAAGACAATAATAAGCCCAACTTCTTATTATGTTACAAAATGGTATGGATTTTAGAATAAGTTTAGGTGAAGAAAGAAAAACATTGGGAGGCAATAAAAAAAAATAGACACTGTATTGTGAATGAGAAAAAAAAGACTCAACCTTGGT
>VZTV01034470.1:0-44465 GCA_013400875.1 Anhinga rufa | reverse complement strand
GCACATGTGTGAATAGGTCATGTGTGAATAACTCATTTTCCACAACATCCTCAAACTCGGTATAAGTCCACACACAGGTATTGTCTTTGCATAGGAGCCTTGTCTTACCCTTGCTGGTTCTGTTGTATGGGCAAAAAGGGAACATACTATATTTGGATGTAAATAATGGGAACTGAACAGAGAATTTACAAAATTTTTATAAATGTTTTTAAAAAATTCAGCACCAGAAATGTAAATATGTCGAGCGTTGTGACTCAGCTGGACCCGTACTGATGTATGTCACTTGTTTAGATAAACAGACAAGGGGACTGCCTTACAGCGCCTGCGTTCTCTCCTGGCCAACGGGTGATAACATTTTTGTGAATGATTAAATACTGTCACTTACCCAACTTCCATTGGGTCATTCACATCAGGGTTTTGTGATGCTGCTATTAATTTATTAAAGGAAGTTTGTTAGTTTAATCACTCTTTTTTTTCATGGTCTATCAGAAAATAAATAAATGAATGTGCCCTCTCTTTCATCTGTCCCCATTAAAATCTTTTCTGAGTGAAAAATATGTCCTGACCAAAAAACAAAACAACAAAAATGAGGATATGGATAACTTTCATTTCAGTTGCTTAATCACAGAAATTAGTGTCAGCAAATATGCCAACACTTCTAACACCAAAGCTTGTTAAATACGAAGATGGTGACAAACTATTCCCCCTCTTCTCCTTTCTTCCTCCAGGAATAACTGTTAAAAATGACATTTTTTTAAATTATCCCAATTTAAAGAATTGATTTAGTTCTCTGCAACTTAACTAAAGTCAGGTTGTCCCCACAGCAGCTTTGTTTCTCCTGAAGTGTAGTCATTAACCATGGTCCTGCCTCAAGAAGCCCTGCCCTGGGGCTGCCTGGTGGGAGTACCTGCTGGAATTTTTGTGGGAGTCCTCAAACCTCAGTTCAGGTACAGTTCTGTCTTATGAATAGTGTGTGTGGTGGTGTTTTGTTTTGAGTTTGGACTGAACAAGTAGAAATAGTTCCTTGCAAATGGTGCTGTAGGCTGAAGTGTATTGGTTGCTTTGTTCCCCAAACCAGATGTGAGGTGTGCAGGCAGGCTGCCTGCAAGACTGAGTGTGCACATAGAAGTTCCAATCCAGCAAACAGATCACCCCGTTTGACTTGCACTGGGGAGTCTACTCGTGGGGTCAGCCTCCAAACTAGCACCTTCCTGAGCTGTAGGGGCTTGCAGCCATCCCCACCAGAGGCTATAAGCAAGGCTGGCCATGTTCACTCAGGCACAAAGCCTTGTGGCTGAGCAACCTGGCTTCCAAGCTGAGCTGGCTCATCTACATCTGTGACATGTTGCCCCACACAGCCAAGTCTGGGGTGTAGCATCCCTCCACAGAGACAGCTGCGGTGGCTTTGGGGACCTCTGAGGGCCTCAAAGGCTGTGCTTTGAGGGCAAGGGCCTGCTCATTCAGTCCTGCACTTGCTGAAGACAAAAGCAGCTTCCCAGAAGCTGTTGCATTTGGGAGGCGATACAGTTCAGAGCCAATGCTGAGGAGCCTCAAGGCATCCCACCTCAGCATGGCTCTCCTTGTTTTAGTGACTTGTGAGTCAGCAATAGTTTTTATCTGAGTCATAATTTAAAGATGCTGGTGTTAGGTGACATGTGAGTAGTCAGTGTGAACAGTGTGGTTAGTGCCTTTTTCTCTATAGAGACACTCATGTCAACCATTAGTACCTTTCTTCTGGACAGCCTTACAGTGAGGTTCATCGCTGGTGTGGAGTACAGCCAGTGCTATTCCCTTCCAAGTCAGGCTGACTGCAGTCATCTGATGCGCAGGAGCCATGAGGGTCCTGGATACAGAGACCCAAATTCCAAAGGAAAAACGTATTTTAAAGAAAAAAAAGCAAACCACAAGCAGCTTTTCAGAAATATTGTTTAGCTTTGAGCTAACAAAGGGTGTCTGGTATTCTTGCAGACAAATTATACTAATCTGGCATTCTAAAAGCAGTGTCCATCGTGTGGTAAAGATGCAGATGTCTTTTGGACGGGTTTCCTCCCTGGGCCACAATATCATTGGGATAGCTACATGCCAAGCCAAGAACTGCACTTGGCTTTGTCTCCATTTCAGACTGGGGCGGAAAAGGCATCAGAAGCTTTCTCCTGGGAAAAAGCATACAAAGACCACCAAGGCTTGGACAGGTGCAGCAGAAGAACAGATGGACAGATGTACGCAGACATCTGCACATATGAACACACACATCCAGAGCAGCCAGAGAGCGACAGAAGATATCATCATGCTTCCGTCTTCCCTCGAAAAAAAGGGAATAGCTGAATAGCTGGGGAGGAAACATGATGGGGAGATCAAATGCAGCTGTAGGTGTCACCATGAAATGTGGGCTGTTGTAGTGATAATGTAGTGGGGGAAGTGCATGTACCAAAAAATGCTTTTATTTTTTCATTTTTAACTATGAAGTTGTTATTGACTGTTCTGCCTCTCCCTCATTTTTCTTGAAGTCTCAGGTCTTCTGCTTCTTTGCTTTTACCCACACTGAAACTTGTACTCTGAAGCTGTCAGAAGTTGACAAAATATCTACATGATGTATCATTCCCTCTTGGCTGGGCAGTGATGCTGCAATCCCATAACAACATGGAGATGGAGAGTCTTCAGGTGAGTGATTCTAGATACATATGAGACAGCCAATCAATGCAGCAAGGCATTCTTGCCAATTAAAGAGCCACACCAGAAGATCTTTAACCAACAGTCAAGTGCATGAGCTACACACTGAAAAATTTTGCTTAAAACTGTCCTAAATCGTGGGTTCTGCTGACAGCAGGAGGGTGTTGGTACATGGGGAGGGAGTCTGGCTGCTCTGGGCAGCCCTCCTGTATGCTTCCTCTGGGAGTGTGCTTGTTTTATGACCCGGCACAGCGTGTCCTGGCACACTGCCCAGTGGGATTTACTCCACTCTGTGCTGAGCAGTGCAACTGCAGAACAGGTTGCAAAAGCTTGGCCTCCAGAGCCACAACTTCAAAGATTTAGGGAGGGGCCTAGAAAGTGGGTAAGTGTCTAGCGGTGACAGGAGTCACAAGTTTTTATTGTGGAAGATCGAGACTGTGAAGCAATCCTTGTTACGTATTATATATCTCATCAATGTTGCCTTATGTTCTGCTTCCCCCAAAAATGAAGGATCTCTTAGCATATAAATAAGATTTCCCCAGCAGTTTCCTGGGACAATGGCTGCTGCTTTGTCACTGCAGTGGGCTACCAACACTTAGGTGTTAGGTGACTTGAAAAATGAATCATGGAGCATCATACAGGGGCATGTTAAATCCACTGTTCTGATTTCCTGTGTTTGAATCTTAATGAGTTCAACAAATTGGATAAATGAATATTTAATTAAAATATAGCCTAATTATCCAAAGTATGTTTTTGATAGGATCTAATTGTGGCATTTTGAGTTATTTAAATTGCTGATACTCTAAAAACAATCTGTAGGCTGGTGCCTGGTGCCAACCACTTCCTGGTTGCATTTATTAAAATTTAGAGCAGTTTTACATTTGTGTGTGCTGCTGATGTTAGTGTCTCCTCCTGCAGAACAGGTGGATGCTGGTGACTGATGCTCATCAAAGCCACTGAAGATTTTAATCAGGGTCCTTTTCCCTGACTGAAGGCTAGAACAGCTCTTCTGTGGCTTTTGGGGGAGGAAGACTTCAGTGCCCCTCTTGCTGAGCCCACATGTCCCAAAGATCATGATACTGCTCAAAGCAACAGGTAAGTGCAAATGCCCAGCAGAGATCTCAGCTGTGTTGGGGGTTCTTCCCCTATAGGCACCAATACTTCATGTCCAAAAATGTCTTCAGAGAGGATCCACAGGTTGCAGTGACTTACCTGTGAAGATATGGCAATGTTTAGCCCCCTCAGCTAAGTACTCTCCCTTCTTTTTGCGTGCAGCTACAAGGCTGGCACACAGGTGGGCTAACGCCCAAATGAGCAAATGAGAAAACATTGGCATACGAAAAGGGCCAGAAATAAACTAGGAATTAGAAGCAGATTTCTAACAAGTGGAGTATTCCAGCTCTGGGACTGCACTTTCTGGTGAGGCAACAGTAACAGCAACTGAAAAGCTTATTGAGGGCTCAGCTCTTGCATTCATGCAGGAATTTATAGTATAGGGGTACAGTGGGAGGACCCAGCTTAGCCCTTATGTCCTCAGCCTCCCGGCTGGCAGAGCGCAGGTGCTAACCAGCCATCTGCACTGCAGCAGCTCTGACCTCCCTGGCGATGTGTCCCAAAGCGTGGGAGGAACAAACATCTTGAAGCAAGAACACTATTTTTGTGCTATGGTCCTTCCAAGTTCTAGCAAAGACATTAAAAATGCCACAGTTTTGGAGGAAGGCAGGTGAGGCCATGCCAAGTCAGTGCATCTCCCGCAAGTAGGACAATGTGAAGTTGAGGGATCATGAAGGCTGTGTGTTCCCAGCCCTGAGCCAGCCCCACATTGTATGAAGCAATATATCATTTGTATTCTCAGAAGCATCCAGAATCAACCAGCTTGGCTAGACCAAGCCTGGCTGCATGCAGTCACGTAAGTAAGTTTTATTTACCCACAACAGCATTTTTGTGGACATTGAGTATTATTGGAGCCAGTCTCAGTCTGCTCTGGAGAGCCCCAGTGTTGCGGTAATGTCCTGTTGGGCTTGCCATTAGCTGGTGTAGTTGAGAAAATGCTGGTGAGAAGCTTTAAGGGCTGAGAGCCTGCTTTGTGCTTGCACTCTCTGACTTTTTTTTATGCTTTTCTTTTCATGGTTTCCGACTGTGCAGCCAGGAACTTTGTGATTTCGCTTCAGTAAAATAAATTATGTTGTGGGCCTTTTAAGCACTCTGTTGTTAAAAGTGGACTCAGCTGAACCTGGCAGGCAGGAAGGTTATTGTTTTCTCAGTGTGAGTGTTTCTAAATAAATTGGCAGTATGGGCACAAAATTCTGGGCAGCTACCAGCCTAGACCAATTTGAGGGTCCCAAAGGCTGGGACATATTTCGAGTTCAACAGTTAAGAGTTGGAACATCATCAGATAAAAGGCAAGGACTACCCTCTCCTGGGCTTTATGCATCAGATGGGGACCTTTTAGTGGCACAGCGGCTCTCCCAGGCTCCCTGGGCAGCCCTGGTTCTGCGGTCAGACCCTGTGAGGGTGCAAAAGATGTTTGGGTACCTACAGGCAGGATGGGAACCTGCATCTGTTGTCTCTGGCTTCTTCTCCTGTGTAAACTTTCTATAGCCATTCCATGGAGAAAGCTATATGCACCAGATGGTTTAACACACTCTTTGCATCTGTTTGCAGTTACTGAAGTTGCACTTGTGTGTCATCCGTGCAGGGAGGGGTGCTTAGGGAGGGGAGGTTGACATGTCTAAGAGCAGCCAGGAGGCTGCAGTCCTTGTGAAGATCAGGTTTTGCACAAGCAGATTGGCAGAAAAGGCTTGCTGTGGACTGCCACAGAAGTTGGCACAAGGCAGATCAACAGCAGATCCGAAGCAGGACAGAGCTGGGGACAGTTGGGCACTTACAGCAGCACACATTCACACGGGGCACTTGACATCTTTGGTTTATCTGGTGTACATTCCAGTGCTACCTTTCTTTCCAAATGTGGGCAGATAAATAGCTCTTCAGGGCTCTGAACCTGACCCTGTTGCTGGGTGGTAAGGGACGGATGTGTTTACAGATTTTAGTCTTGAAATATAGAGTTTCCTCTCCCAAAAACATTATGTTTCTGTTTGGTATGCATGTTTTCTCCACCACTGCATGAATTCCAGTGAAGAACATTCTGCCACCCTTCATTTGTTTTTAAATCTTAAAGATATCTAGATAAGTGAATTATGTGAAGGCGTTCCCTGGTTTGTAAAAAAAATAAAAATAAACAACCCTGATATTTATTACTTGGGTTTTTTTCTAAATCAAAATTACTCCTGCAAGTCCCTGGTGCTTTGGTGAGCTGTAAGCTAGTCACAGCTTCCCAGGCAAGGAAATAAAAAATTAGTTTGTGGATGATCACTGACAACCATGGCTCAGATCTCCCCATTACAGCTGCAGGAAGTTGGGGTGACCTTTCACACCTTCCAGCAAAGTCAGGGCAATGCAGCCTAATTCAGTATCTCAGAGAAGGGAGAGGTGCTGTGCAGGCTCTCCTTGCTGTCAGAAATGAGTGCATGCGTTGTCAGGGACCACAGCAGCACTGCCACCATGCCAGTCAAACCCCCCTGCCTAAGGATGTGCCTACACTCAGCTCTCCATGGAGTGAGACCTGCTTAAACACTGAGTTTGTTTCCTGGACAGAGCCATCAGAAAAGGTAATGTCAAGGCCGTGTTTAGGATTTTTAAATTAGTTTGTTTTTTTTTAAATGTGTCTGGTGGTATAACACTTCCTGAAATGGCATTTTATTTCCTGAGCAAAGCAGTCCCGTGGTACGTCTGGACGGGGATCTGGTACAGGAGGTGAGCAGCCCAGGATGACAGGGAGGCGAATACTTGGTTTTGGTGCAAACCTTGTGGTGGCCATCATTTCTCAGCTGGTTGTTTTATCTCTCTCTACTCTGGGAAGAGGATCTTGACACAGACGGTTTGCAGAGCCGTTTCAGCTGTTTATACAGCTCAGACACAATATGTTGCCTCAAATTGTTTTGTTAAGCACATGCATCAGCTGATCTTGTTTGCCTTGAAGTTATGAAAGCCACAGATCCTCCTGAGAAAATTCAGCTTCTACATAGACATAAAGAGCTTGACAGTTCTCTCAAATGTACCCTGCTGCACAAGGCAGTGAGCTGCAAACCTGCCATGGCCCATGAAACTCTTTAGATTTTAGATTATATCATTAGTTACTGCACTCCCAAAGCCTCTAGATCTGGAAGCTGAAGCCAGAAGGTCTGTGTTGCTTTACATCCTTTCAAGATCTAGGTAATACCTAGAGCTGCAGTGGCTCAGGGATGGGTGCTGAGACCTGCGGAGGCTCCCAGATGGGAGCTGAGACCTCTGGTGGTTCTGGGATGGGTGCTGAGACCCATGGTGGCTCAGGGATGCAAGAGCTGATGCCAGAGTGAGGCAGGGACATACAGCGGGCACAGTCCCCGCTTGGCCAAGCCTCCAGTCTGAGCTGATGGGGTATTTCTGTGGGTGCTCAGTGACATGAGCGTGAGAGGGAGGGCAGGGGCAGGGGCTGGTTTTGGCTGGCATATGCCATGGGAGACGCAGCTCTGGTCCACGCAGCAGTGCTGGGCCGTAGTCACGATGCCACGGTGCACAAGGGGTGATATTACCCAGCAGTCAGCTGGCGCTGAATGATGGAGCCAAGGTATGACACTTCTCTACTTAGCAGTACAAGAGCAACAAAACTCATCTATCTTACACTGAAAGAGACACTGTCCCCTCTATTAAATTTTCATGCACTAAATACTGAATTCTGGCGGAAGTGATGCTGCACCTGCTTTCCTCCTCCTCTGCGTCCAAGCACAGATGCTGACACCCAGTGGCCATGGAGTTTCTAGCGCCTGTACGAGATGGAAAACTTCAGCAGAGATGCTTCAGCTGGTGAGATACAACTTCTACCTTTTCATTTACTCAAGTGCAAGAGGAGTAAAGAGCTCCTGAGAGATGCTAGCCTTGCTTTGTCTTTCAGCCATTGGCAGGTTATAGTGGTTGAAACACTTCAAAATCTTTTATTCAGAGGTCAGTCAGAAAAAAATGAAAAAAATATGAGGATGGATAATGAGGAAACAGAAGGTAAACTGGTTTTCAAATTATTCTCTTCCTGGCTGCTTAAAAATAGACCTCAGTGAAAGAAGGAGGGTGATTTTGTGAGTTCAGAGACCTTGGCATTCGCCTTCCTTGTTTTGTTATTTTCCAAAAGGAGTTAGAATATGACAGATGCAAATTGATGTTGCATTTCCCTGCAGCATGCACAGGATCGTCCTTTCATATGTTTGACAAGTATTGACATTCTCTAGGGAAAAAAATCTGTAGGAAAGGTTGCTTTTTATTCTTCTACAAATGGCTCTAAGACTTTATCAGTCAAAGACAGAAAAAAGAGTTTAGTGACTCAAGGGTATACCAAGGAGTTCTCTTTGTGTGTTTGGCAAAGATGTGCCTTGCCAGACATGTGGGGCTAAGATGGTAAAACCACCAGGGAATCCAGACCTGAGCTGGGAACAATAACAGCACAGTATACCAAGGGAGGGATTTTGAAAGCACTTTACTGAAAATATTAATTATGGACTACAGCAAATGAATTAAACCACTGTAATGCAAATACCATGTGAAAGAAATACATAATTAGTGTAATTTTATAAACAAAGGGAAAAAAGCATACTACTGAAATTCTAGCAAGGTTCAGGATGTTAGGAAGGACTAGCACCTGGCCACCTATTAGGTTTAAATTTTGCACACGCTGCAGATGTGATGCTGTGAGAACGTGGGTGTGGGGGTGTCTTACTGATGCTGCTGCAGCAAGAACCATCTGCAGGGGTGAGTTTGGTGAGCTGGGAGCCCCACGGTGGGGCCAAGCCCAGCTTTCCTTACCTAAACACTCCTGGAAAGCTTCAGCATACAGATACCATAAGTAGGTGTACTTAATTTATCGCTCTGTTACTAGGCAGGTTTCTAGGCAGGTTTCAGCCTAACTTTTATGTTTTGTAGTTACTGAAATAGCTCTGATCTTTTTTTGGGGTAAGTCCTAGCTGCAGAGGTACAACATCCTTTCTGTCACCACCTATTACCTGCGCCCATTCTTTCATTCTTACCTCTTTTTCGACAAAATTAGACTAGAAAGTTCAACCCAGCTTAAACCCATCCAGCAGGTCAGGATTGCTGCACCATTTGGCCCACTCCAAATGCCCATGCCTGGTGTTCCCGTGTGGTGAAGTGGGTGAGATCACATCAGATATACCCAGGGCAGCAGGGTAGGCTCTAGCTTTTCCCTTGGGGGAGGCTCACAATGCACTCATGTGGTTTTAGTAGACATCTAAACTGTTTAAGAGGCTGGCAGAACATCAGAGGCCTACCAGAAGTTATTTCCAGTAATGGCAAATCTCAATGGGATTCTTTCCAATAGTTTTCTCCAGTGCTTTTTCTGGTCTTAACCATTATTATTAGTGCAGTAACTGTTGCCCTGGTGGCAGTTCCGAAAACCCATAAACCATATGCTACCCAGTTCTGGATGTGCCAAAGTCTTCTAGTTCCTGGAAGTACCTGAAAACTCTAGAAGGAGCTTGGCTGAGCATCTCTGCTCATCCTGGTCTTGCAGAGCAGGAGATCTAGGCTTGGTCCTCCCAGAGATTGCCCTGCCCTGATGGCCATCACTCTGCAGAGAGGTGCATGCAGCCCAGCTGCCAGAGCAAAATATTTGCACTTTACACCAGGGACAGCCGTGGTGTAGAGCTGTGCCCCTTGTCACTGCAAAAATCCTGCTGGAGACCAGAGAGGGAAGGGAAGGGACTCTGCAGCTGGTGAGAGGGTGCCAAGCAAAGAGCTGCTCTTTCCCATTGCACAGAGGAGGAACTGCTATCCTGAGCCTCCTGCATCTGCCACGTTGTATGAACTGTGCCTTCCCCTGAATTGCTCTGACTGAGCATATTTTGGAGATGACTGCAGGCCAGGTCTCCCTGAGCTGGGGCTGGGGGCTGCTTCTGGGCCAAGCCAGCTTTATTCCTGCTTCCTTCCCACTCTCATGCTTCCTTTCATCTTCTCTGTTAGATCAGTGTCTTGCAAGTCCAGCTCCCTTCTCCAATTCTAATGTGCTACATTCATCAAGGTAGAATACAGTGTTTCAATGCCTGTTGCATGTTCACAGGTGTTTTTAAACATAAAACCATCCTATGCTGGCTAGCCAGAAGACCCAGGAGACAGTAGAGGCAGAGGATGTGTCTCATCAAAATAACAACAGTCAGGGAACTTCATTTTTGCTCCAGTCTCTGCATAAACCATTTTTTTCTGGTGCTTTCATCCTTTGGTTGCTCCCCAAATAACATCAGGTTCTTACCCATATAGCAAAGGAAGCAGCTGATAGTGATTGAATAGTTTTGCAGTTGGATGTGTAAAACAGCACTTGCTGTCTTGTTTTGTGCCTGATTGGATTAGCATGGCCCTTTACATAGCTGATTGATGCAAACTTGACTTTTTTTTCTCCAAGATTCTACTGTTCACTAGAAATTCCCATTTGTAATAAATGCTCCTGCAAGAAAATACGTTTTCTGGTTGTTCAGATGAAATAAAAGCACACTAAACCTCTGGGTTTGAGTTGGTTAGTTCTTTGACCAAAAAAAACCCCACCCAGAATGGGCTTGGAGGACAGTGTCTCATCTAGTGCTGATTTTAAAAAAAATTTTTTATCATCATAATAGGGAATAGTTCCTTAAAAATCAGTCAGCAATTTCATCAGCTGAATACATGGTGTTGAGAAACATCTTGGGTGCTTCATTGAATTCTGGTACCAGTGCCTGCTTCCTAGAGAAGTTCCCCCACTGCCTTTGCCAGAGTAACTCTCACTTCTCTGAAGCATCTGTCCTTTGCAGTAGCTGTGATCATGTCTTTTTACAGCAAAAGTTTCTCTCAAGGCCTCCCCACTTCAGCTTTGCAACAGAAAAGGCATATCAGTTAATGAAATAAATAGCTTAAGTAGCTCACGTTCAGCATTTAGATGCTCTCAGCAGGCTGAATATTTGGGGACTAGGAAGACATGGTGAGAGTGAGGTGGGGTACAGTGGCTAGATGCAGGTGTTTGTACCTAGTATTGTGTGTGAGGTGCTGCCCTTCAGTCTGTGTCCTTTTAACAGATTTGTAGAGTCCTCAGAAAATCAAAACCAAACCCACATAACAATGTGTTATCTTTATTCATGGCAGTTTCCACTGCCTCCTTTTTCTCCCTTGATCCTGTTATCAGAAACAGCTTGCTCCAGAGTCAGTTTAAAACTCCTCCAATGTTTTCCTGGGCCAATTGATAACTTGAATTGCAACAACCAGCCTCACAAATGGCAGCAGGTAGGGAAGACCCACATGGGCTATAGAAAGCTCAGGGCTTCTCAGCTGTCCTTGGGATGATGTTCTAACAGCAATCCATCAAACACAAGTGGTACAGCAGTCACAAGCAGAGTTAGCATCCAATGTTAGCATGCAATGGCTTTCCTGCTGGGGATCTGAAATGAGCACAGACTGTTATTCCCAGTACTGAGAGACAGCTGGGGACAAGTTACAGCATCCCTATTCACACATTGCCGCATCCCAGTGGTAATGCAGGAAGCATTAGCTTTCCACAGTTTTCTTGCTAGCATCTACACTTTGTTCAAATTTCACAAACCAAAACATTTAAAAGGTGGATGCAAACAAAGATGAAGGAGTGTGTGTCTCAGACTCCATGCATTCATCTACCAAATAGGTGTTGGTTCATCTCTGAGGACAACATGAAGTTATTTCTATAGCTAGTTCTCCCTCATCAGTGATGCCTTAAGAGACATATTAGAAAAGCTATGCACTTGTTTACACTATATGGCCATAAGGAAAAGATAATAGTTATCAGTACCAGGGGATCAACTCTCTCTAAGTGATCCTTCACACCTGAAGAAAATGTCATCAGTACCAATAAGTTGGATATGGGCAAATTCATTCACTGCGTCTGCTTTCCCTACGTCCCATCATTGACATGAATGCAATCAGCTGGGACAGGAGTGCAAAGAGAATGAGCCCATAGCCCCTAAAAATGGTGCTTCTTTAACACAAACAGTACAAATCTCTGCTGCCTGAGTGGTTTAGGGCAAGATAATGGCATTACTTATGCTGCTGTGCATGCAAGTAACTTTGCTGCATTTAACAGAAGCAGTCTGGGCTTGTGTGAGCAGGATTTGGGTCTCTGCTGTGAGTTTATGGGTTGTTGTGAGGCATTTCATACCAGAAACAGCCACACTTGCAAGGTTGTTTCCTGAAAATAAACTGTTGTTTGGTGTCCAATCTTACAACATCTATTCCTGATTGGCTCTTAGCATTTAATATGTTGTTTCGTTTATAACTGTAATCTGAGACACCCACATAAAAAGCACATTGCATGGACAGACCGCCTTGGTGCTTACCTTTTCTTGCACTGGCCAATAAACATACATATTATGAGGCTACTTGACAAACTCAGAATGACTGGAATGAGGATAAATAGCTGCTTGTCCTGTTTTATGGACACTGCAAAGATAAATGACAGCAAATAAGGAAATGCTAGCTTCCAGAACCGGTCATACTACTTCTTCCAAAGCTTGGGCTCAGATGCAAACTCAATGTGTTCAGGTTTGTTACCCTACATGTATTTATTTATTGATTGATTGATTGCAGATATATGCCAGGTATATGTTACTGTATAGTGTAACACACTCCTTCAGGGTAACATATCCTGCATATATATGTAGCCACTGCTATGTTCCTCATCCGTGCCTTCAGCATCTTGCAGCAGAGCCAGTGCATGCAGGGCAGCCCTGTAGAGCCTATGGGGTGCAAAGGAGCTGATCCGTGGTGCAGGACAGCCAGGAGGATCTCCTGGAGAAACTCTGAGTACCACGTGCCCTCTCTTGCACCCATCACAGCTGTCCCTGTGCAGTGGGGCACAGTGCTGGTGCAGAAGCATTAATATTTTGGAGCTTGCCTGCTGAGTGCACTGGAGATGCAAAGCTGCAGGAATGGCTGAGCTGGAGTAGGTTGAGGGTGTAACTAAACCAGGATCCCACCTCCAGTGTTGGACACCAGCAGATGCCCATGGCAGCCGTCAGTGCTTGGTTCCAAACAGGCTTTATAAAAGATATAAAAGAAATGCTGGTTACTTTGGGTTCCATACCAGAGAAACACTCCTGTGTCCATTCACTCCAAAAGCCCTGGTCAGCACAGAAGATATTTGTTCTCCCCCTGACACGAACACATGAAATACGGCTTTGATTTGCTCTGGAAATTGTTAAAGCAGTCTCCATTTGGGTTGACACAGCCTGAGAAACAAAACATAGAAAAAATGTCAAGGAATTATGTGCCACCACCAGTAGCTCTCTGGCATGGCCTGATGTTTCTGAACAATCTCCAGGCTCTGCAAACCCTTGGATTATATTTTGGCAGTTTTAAATTATTTCATAATAGTTTTGGACCAGCTAATGCTGATTATGGAGATGAATCTACTGAATATATGTACATTCTAGGGCAACATACATGTACATCATGTATGTTGCCATTTATGCCTGTTTATTTATGGAATCTTTCATTAAATTAGCTAAGAAGAATCATGTGTAGAATATGGCAACTAAAGAAAAAATGTCCTTCAGATGTGCCCTATGATTAATTAGTTCTTGCCATTTTTTTGCTATCAAATCTGCACCTGGATAATGCACAAGGAAAAAGCACCATGCATAAAAGACATGTTGTGTACCCAGGTCCCTTCTTTGGAGAGGTTAGAATTATAGTTTCATTGGGCCAAGTTGTGCCACCATATCTGGGAAAACAAATCACTATAACCCTTAAATTTCTGTGATTACAGCTTTCTGAGATAACAGGCAGGAGGCCAGAGAATGCGATCGCTCAGAGACTCCTGTTGGGATCTGTTACTGCTAAAGCAAATGCTGTGGCCGGAGGTCAGGGTGTTAAGTAGGAACATGTGCAATGGAGCAGCCCTTCAGCATTTTCCACTGGCAGGACCAGCTAATGTATCTGCACAGTCCATGCACAGGGTAGCTAACGTGCCATCCACAACTCAGTGCGAACCCCAATTTTGTGGCATGCCTCCTCTCTGCCGGCTATCAGGCAGGGCTCCCCCACCCCTTCCTCTCCCTGTGGCACGGCATTGTCCCTACCGCCCAAGCAGCCTTGGCCTCCCCCATATCTTCTGCCAGCTGAATCTCGTACTCCAGGCACTGGGGCGGCGTTTCACCACCCGGCGGGCTCCATGCCACGTGCAGATCCTCAGAAGCAGACATGGAAACCACCAGCTGCTTTGGGGGCGAGGGCTTTGCTAAGGGAGGGGAACAAAAAGAGAGAACATCAAGAGGTGCAATCAAACAGCTTCTGGTGGGAAAGGCTTCAGTTAATCACTGCCAATCTCTGCCCCTTTTCTGAGCTCCTATTGCTATCAGCCACGATGCTGCAAGAGCAGGATGTCACTGAGGCTGGAGGGTGAGTTGTTTATTTTAACTTGACACATGGGCTAGGCTAGGTCCTTGCTCTGGGCTGTGGTGCAGGGGTTTTGAAATGCTGAGGTGTGAGCATTGTGCTTGGCACATTCCCCTTGCAGTAAGGCCAGCCAACCCTCCCTGTGCTGCGAGGGCAGCCTCAGCCCCTGCAGTGAGACACTGCAACAGTGTTGGCCTGACACTCTCTGCATCCCAGGAGAGGCTCTGGTTTATGCCAGATGCCCAAAGCCACACATGAAGCACATTGCAACACTAACTGAATCCAGAAATCCTGCTTATTAGTCTAGTGGTTTAACTGGAGGACTAGCTATTTATTCCCCTAACATTTATTTGTGGGTAGATGCATCAGCCTGGTAAGTGCCCATAATAAAGAGCAACTACATGCATCTGGTTATACATCATGCTCTGCTTTGCTTCCTTTCCCTGTCTCTGATAGGTTTGAAATCCACCTTTGCTCTTGCAGACCCTATCAATTCTTGCACTCAGTTCTCCCCAGCCCTTACTTTGGTTTGACCAGCAAAGCCCAAAGGTCTCTCCTGTGCTTGCAGGTTTAAATTCCAGCAGGAGTAAATTAAGCCACCTCTGTAGTGGTGCTGCTAGAGCCAAAAAACCCGTAGCTGCTCTGCCATCTGCCCAGTAGACCATGTAGGTCCTGAGTTGTCCAGCTGCCAAATGCAGCACCTGGGGGCACCCATGGACCCTCCAGTGTGGGCGCTGAGTGGTGTTGCTTCCCTGCAAACACTGCTGGAAACTAAAGTCCTGTGTGGCACGTGCCACAGCCCCTTCTCCAGGGGGAAATCCACCCAGACACATTACAGTGACCCGTTTACAAAAGCACATATTTGTTTGAACCCCCTCATGCAAGATGTGAGCTTTAAGTGCCCTGCTGCTTTTCTGCCAGTGTTACCTAGGTTGTGAAGGCGAAGGGTGATGTACAATGGCCGTAGCAGAGTGGCTGCCGCTGAACCATTGACACAAATGCTCAGATCCTTATATTCTGCCTGGCTCAGGTTTTGCAACATGCAGCCGATGTTTATACCATGATCCTGAATATAGTCATCACATTGCACTGCGTGGTCCAGCCCCTCGTACCTAGTGGTGTATTAGGAAAACAGAAAGAAAAAAATAACCAAAGCAATGACAGTTACCACTTGGGTAAGGCCTTTTTTTTTTTTAAGATTGGACCTAAGCCTTGAGTAGCCCCTATATCCTACCCACTCTTTGCCTTTTGTAAGTGATCCAAAGCACAGTGTTATCCAATGGCCACCTGGACTCCTCCTATGGGAAAAGTGTGGGGAGGAGAAGAAAAACAAATACGCATGCACAGATGGCTTCCCAGGTTGGTTTGTATGCTGCGCCGGCCTCTCCCAAGCCCATTCCTGGAGCACAAGAGGCCTCATGAAGTGCCACTGTGTGAGTGGAGCCGGGGCAGGATCTGGCCCCTGCTCATGGAGACAGCCATCCTCCCATGGGCCACTTACAGCACCATCAGCCACCAGCTCTGGAGTTGGAGAAAGGTCCCCTCCCAAGCCAAAATGCAATGGTTTTTGGCAGGTGCCATGTGCCATGAATGTAATGAGTGTTAATGAGCTGCTATGGCTGCTTGAGGGTGCCATCTACATGGGAATGTAATGGAAACCTACGGGTGGGAGCAAGTAAGGGGTTTGCTGGTTACTAGCTAATGTGCAACCACAACCCCATCCTCTCAAACTGCCTCCTGTCTTTGGGGGCCACTAGCCAAAGTTTGGTTGCTGGTCCCATCCTGGAAATACTAAGTGGTGCTTCATATTACCTTTTAAGACTCCTGCTAGGTTAGTGCCCTTGAGGCAGGGCTGAATCTGACCTCTGTACCTAATGAAAGTCTCCCTGCACAGGACATTATGTTTGGGGGAAAAACTTCATGTGGTAGTACTATAATGCCTGGTTTTGTTACAGGCAGCTAGTAAAGGAGGGTTTGTGGGTTTTTTTTTGGGGGGGGTTTGGTTGGGTTTTTTTTTTTAGGAACAAATCATGAATTTCCATGGTTTCCTTCAAGCAGACCTTTGTAGTCAGCAAAATGGTTTTAAATCAGTGTTTTTGCTTTGGAGACTATTTTTAAAAAGCAGCTATGGTTTTCTACACATAGTCAAAAGCATGAAACCAAATATTTCCTAACTAATTATTCTTACCATAGTATCATAGGAATTGAAGCACAAATACAGCATTCACTTTGTCCAAAACCACTAAGCCTATATTTGTTTTTCTTGCAGAGCAGAATCATTAGTCAGCAGTATAAAAGAAACAACTGAGAAACATACATTATTACTACATTTTGGCAGCATGTTTGCTTGTATGCGATGTGCTAAGGCTATGAAAATGTATTTGAAGAGCAAAACTCTTAGTTGCCAAGAAGTCCTACTCTTTGTATAGGGTTCACTGAGCTTGGTACCCTCCTGCTGAATCCTATCCTATAGAGATATATGTGCTGTGATCAAGGGAAATGTGCAGCCAGAAAGACCCAGGTACATTCAGCAAAGGTAAAGCACAAGGCTTTGTGATGGACAACATGCAGAAAGCACTCCATGGGGGTGAATAAAAGGGAAAGGAGGAAGGGAGAAGGTGTTCCCTGTAGAAGGTCTGCGCAAGCCCTATTTTCAGGAAGGAAGCAGGAATTTGGTATTTCCTTGCCAGTAGGCACATGTTGCTTGGAGCATTATTTCTGCTCATTCTGGGTTGATTGTGCAATAGCTTTGCCAGTCATAAAAGCGTATTTGCTGTGGCATTTTAGTACATTGAGAGGTTCACTTGATTGCTCCTCAGATGTTTTCCTATTTTGCTGATACATACCAATAATATAGTCCATAATGTACGCCATGAGGAGCAAAGAGACCTGGTTGCCAAGTGCACTTGAGGTATTCCCAGTCATGATAGATGCAGTGGAAATTCTGAACCTCTGATTCTAGTTTTCCTGTCAAATGAGAAGGAAATAACCACTGTTTAACAAATGCCCGTCAGACTCAGCAGAAATATCATTTTACATCTTTGAACAATTGTGTGCTGCAGTTGAAAGACAAAAAAGGAAAAGAAGGCCAGTCACCATTATTAGACAATTTTGCTGCCAAGTTTCCTATAAAAGCCAGTTCACTCTACTTGGAGCAGAAAGATGCATAACTCAACTTTTCATTCAGCAGTGGAGCTCATGCAG
Source organism: Anhinga rufa (assembly GCA_013400875.1). Classification (NCBI taxonomy): domain Eukaryota; kingdom Metazoa; phylum Chordata; class Aves; order Suliformes; family Anhingidae; genus Anhinga; species Anhinga rufa. Next base: position 27,104 of record VZTV01034470.1, on the reverse strand, counting down.
GGCAACCCAGCAGAGCCGGGGTACAGGCAGAGGGAAATGAGACCCAAGTATCCAGTAACCACAACCACAGCCAGTGGAAGCAGAGATACTCTGGTGTCTTCTACCTCAACAAGCCTTGCAATGGCTTATCCATCCAGCAACCCTCAGGCCAGCAGTGGTTCATGCAACAGGCTCATGCAAAGTGCAAAGTTGCACCAGGTACCAAAGGCTGCTCCTAACCTTGCAATGGGACCTGAAAGGTAGCATAAATCCAGTCACTTTGCACCTCCATGTCATCAGTACACCGTCCTTCGAGCAGTGTCTGTACCTTCACTTCAGCAGTCCTGCTGAGGTCAAAGCCAACTCTGAATCTTAGCTTCCTAGTAAAAATAACCTGGTTGAAAGACAGATGTTATAAGCACCTCTTTTGTCGCTAAGTGGGCTGCAGAATTAGCTACCATTGCTCCCGCTCTAGCTGCTAGTAGGCTCATTTGTGTGCTTCAATGTTTCTTTACATTTCTGTCCTGCTTCTCCTGCCCAGTGCTTCTCCAGCTCTCTTGTACCACCTGCTCTGCCCAGCCTCACTGGCTTTGAGTCCCTCCACCCCACAGGACACCAGCAAGGACAATACAGAGCAGACTGTGGTTCAAGTGATCCCCACCAGCCAGGAGCACCGGGGAAGGTCTGACAAGGATACCACTGTAAATCCTGATAAAAGGCACTTGTTCATGATGTGAGATAATCAGAAACAGAAGGAACAAGTCTTGTAACTGATGGTTCCCATGGGAAGCACAACCACATCCTACAAGGATGTAGCAGCAGCCAGGGAGTGCAGCACGGGCTCACCATTGCATGTCACTGGGCTTAGCCCTTTGTGGGACTTTCTGAGCACACACTCTGAAGGTTTTTCTTTTTCTTTTTCTTCCCCTCAGACTTACTCCCTCTTACTTTACACAAGGGAAAAATAAGTTGGCAAGCATTACAACAAATGGCAAGAGAGAGAGAAGGTGTTGCGTTAGCCCAAGCAGGACAGAACTAGTGTGCCGTAAAATGCCTATGCATGCTGCAGCAGGAATCGAAAGGGTGCAGCCCATAGTCAGGCTTTTTGTCAGCACCCCCAGAGTATAAGAGCCATGTTGAGCCATGTGTTTCTAACAGACAGTGATGACTCTTGCATCCACTGATCCAAGTCTGATTTTGTTCAGACTGACTTTGTGGCCTTATCTGGTGTCAAGGTTTTGGCAGGGTACCAAGGCCATTTTTTTCTGTATTTTAGATCTGCCTTGTATAAGACACTTTTATTACTGGTAATTTAGGGAATTTTGATGTGTTTTTTAAAACTGCACTTTTTTTTTCCTTTGCACTTTTTAAATGCCATTTAGAAGAATCTGCACAGCTGCACGCTGCTGCATGGCTGGGAGTGTAACGTGCATCATGACCAATGTCAGGTTGAAAAGCCCCTTTCCATGTCCTTGTGATTGCAATCCATAACTGAAACAGGGTGAGAGGCATTGTACTCTTCCACCCCTGCAGGCTCCCAAGGGATGGCTGGGCCAAAACCTGTTTGCGTGGTGGCTTAGTGCAGCCTGGCAGCCCTGGCTTTGCTGCCTCGGGTGGATGAAGTGGATGACCAGGCAGGACACACAGAAATGGTTCACAGATGGGGTCCATAGCACTGCCAACCCAATGTGACTGCTCCTTCTCTCTCTCCCTGGTCTCTTGAGCTGCCAAGTTCTCTAGCACACTTGCTTTAGGAATGTGCAAAAAAATCTCCCTTTTCTTTCAGGACACCAATCTGTATGTTGGATTGTTGTCCTCAGTATCTTTTTCATGTGTTCCTCAGTACCTTGTGCCAACCAAACAGCCTACTGCTGGGTTTCTCCTCTCCCCACTCCGTCTACCTTTCTAACCCTGCAGCAGCTTTCATCTTCTAAGAACTCCCAAAATACATTCCTACGTCCCTTCCTATACTGTGCCTGTCTGCTATTGCTCTGCTACACATCAATGAGAGAAGACTGACAATTTTATCATAGAGCTGAGTTGGAGTCAACCATATCTAAAAGACAAAAGTAAATAGCAATTAAACACCCTTCAGCATAAAGGAAATGTTAAAACATTAGGATATTTAATGAAATGTAATCTTTTATTTATTTATCACTTTGCTTCCCTAAGGATCTTTTGACACTGACTTTCAGTTCAAGCCCTGCCTGTAAAGACTTTCTAAAAAGTATAGTGCCTTTTACAACGAGGAATGCTACTAGATATTGGATTATTTTTGGCAGCAAGCACCACACCCTCTGACAGAAATAGCCACTTCTCTGACTGCTGCTGCTGTGTCAAAACACATTCCCATCTGGCAAAAGATTCAAACCACTGGAACGGTCTGGCTTTTTCATGGAAAGCTGGAACTGCTTTGGTACCACTCCCCCTTGAAATACAAACATAAACCTATGCAGGAACTAAAGGCAGAACAATAGCTGGGATTTAAAAGGATTAAACCATGCTTTGTCTTACCTTCCAGTCTCTGTCACCAGTGTTGCGGTATTCAAACTTGTATTTTACTGTGCATTCATTGAAGGTTTGTACCTTGGGTGGAGGTTTCCACTCTATATCGAGAGAACCTAAGAGTCCAGGGTCAGTGATCTGAAGGTCTTGTGGAGGAGCAACTAAATTGAAAACAAAGCAGGGCGTAAAACAGAGTGTCTATGTAAAGAAAACCAACAAACAAACAAAAAGTAATGAAATCTGATGAGATGACAAATGCAGCTGCTGGATGTGGAGGGAAGCACTGCTGGTCCAGGTCCAGCCCCAGCTATTTAATAGCCTGTTCTCAACAAACATGCACAAGCTCTACTCTTGCCCAGTTTTTGCTGATGCTCAGAGAAAACACTCAAAAAACCATTGAAAAGGCACAAAGAATGCAACATCTTTGACACTCTTTTTAAGATGTTTTAAGCGAAACTACTGTCCTGGAATGACATTTCAAGTCCTATATTTGCTTATTTTTAACTCACGCTATTTACTGACTGTCAGGACAAGTATCCTTGCAAACATTGTGTTCAACACATACATCAACATAGGATGACAGATCACAGTGTGCTGTCAGGGAAAATGATATTCCTTAACCATAACAGACACAAATCACCCATATTGCTTTAAATATTCCTGTCAAGTATATTAAAGATTAATGAAAACCCAAGACAAAAAAAAACACACAGAAGCAGAAAAGCAGAGAGTTGAAATTATTCTTATTTTAGACATCTATCAGCTATACAAAAATGTGCTTTTATAGCCAATCTGGCTTTTATTAAGCTATTGTAAGGTGCTGCCCTATGTCAATAAATCAGCATATATTATGGATGAGTTCCATACTAAGACATGCTTCCTAAAAGCCTAGCTCTATATGGAGCTGTCATTCACATGATGAAAACTGTGTGGCTATTCAGTTTTATTAGTTCAAACAAAGTCAATTTTTTTAACACCTATGGTCATTTTTCTCCCCTGTCTAGAGATGAGGTTATCCATTTGGGTTTCTACATATTCACTGCATGATATGCTTTTTTTCATGGTGATCTGGAGCCCATCTCCTGGCAGCATCAATCCAGCATTGCCACCACTTTTCTGTTTGAATCTGGTCTCCAGGTCACTGGCTACTCTGCCACCTTTTTCATGTCTTCATCAGGATTTGCACCATTTTTTTCCTTTTTTTTTTTTAAAATAAATCCATTGTGAAAGCAGACTCTGAGAATATCTTTCACTGGAAGACGGTGATATAAATAAAATTTTAATGTGCTCTTTGGAAAGTTTGCAGAGAACATTGCTGGAGGATTTATTTCTTCTAAGAAAACTCTCCCAAATGACACACCCCAGGCAGCAGTCTTAAGATCCCACTTTTCCCAGCAGGTAAAGCTCCATGGGAGATCTGTTGCTACATTAGATGGCAAAGGCAGATATCATGGCAATATATTTATGGAGGTGCAGGGGCAAGGAACAATAGACTGTAATAATTTGGAGGAAAATTAGCTTTTATTTCTTTTTCTTTGTAACAAGTAAAACACTTCCTCCCACCGTGAGTCCCACGGATACAGCCTGGGTTCAGAGGATGGTGGTGGGCTTGCTCCAGGGACAATGGGGCACGGTCCTGCATGTGCAGTATCTTGCATTCAGCAGCCCCAGGTTCCACAGGAGGTGAACGCTACGCTACGACAGGCTCAGATTTCCCAGAACGGGCAGAGGGGTGGAACAGGGGCATGGGCAGTTCTGCCTGTGCAAAGAGTGCTCAAGCTAGGCTCTTGGTAAGCACCAGAGGTGGGAGTGGGGGGCGAGGTAAGGGCATCTCACCCACCTCATTGGTCTTCGCAAACATGCAAAGGCTCCAGGAAAGGGAGGAGCAGGAAGGGGGACAGAAGGTCTGTGGGAATGGCGCTTGAAGAGCTGCAGCTGCTAAAAAACCTAATGAGTGCCTTGTCCAGAACAGCCATTTATAGCTGCACGGAGGAGGGAGGAGAGAGAAGGTGAAGGGATGTGTCTCCCATCAGTCAGTCCTGGCTCAGGCTGCGAGCCTGCCAGGGCTGGCGCGAGGGAGGGCTTTCACATCGCCAGCGCATCATGTCCTAGAGTCAAACCCTGTTATGGTGGCTGGCATGTGTAATTTCCATAACAGGCTGGCCGAGGAGATCTGCTGGCAGGGCTGCGAGCTGGACTTCCCTGTGCTCGGGGAGCTCCTCCTGAGTGGATAAATGCTGAGCCTCACAGCTATGCAAACAAGGAAGCAAAAAAGCTACTAGCCTTTGTCATAAGCCTGGTGATAAGCTGTCAAGAGAGGATTAGATTGGGCAAAACCAGAATTTATGAGTGGAAATTATAACGGTCTGAAATTTGTTCCATCCTGAGGTTGAACAAAACGGTAACATTATTTTCAAAACTGTAAACAACAATTCGTGCAAAATAAATTTTGACTGGATTTCAGAGGGAATGGAAAAACTTCTCTTTGGGATGTGGCTTGCATTCTGGGATTTGATTGTTTTTTAAATGTCAGCACTGCCACTTGCAGTTTCTCATTTTCACACCTTTATGTGACAAACCAGTCTCACTCACATCATTCATACAGAACACAGGCCTAGAAATACTCTTTTTCATTATCCAGTCTTGAAGGAAAGCTGCTCCCGAATTTAAAAAAAAAAAAACCCAACAACTTCTCTACCTGATTTGCATGGCAGTGAGTCACATAGCAACGTATTGGCTAGACACCCACAGCCCTCACAGCCACCCGCTCCTGGTTGTGGTGCACACTCACTCGAACGTTGCAGCTTTGATGATGAACCCAGCTGCCTCCCACTGCCTTGCCCCATGCCACGTGGTACGTTAGGTGGTGAAAGCAGCAGGAGGTTTTGCAATTTTCCACCTATTTTGCCAGCAGAAAAATGGCAGCCTACCAGGTGTCCCCCGTATTTTCTATGTCTGCACTTCTCTGTTCTGGTCAAAGAGGTGCAGGCAACTTCCGTGTTTTGAGAAGCCATTTTAAAGGCAATGCTGCTTTGCTTGGTGTGGCAGCGGCATGTTTGCTGGCAGCTTTCCATCTGTGCTGGCTGGCAAGACAGGGAGCCTCTCAGTGTCCTCCTGGCCAAGTTTTCACCTCTCCACTGTGCACCAGCTGCAGCAGGGAGGGCCTGACCTGCTCACCGTCTCTCTGAAGAAGGAGAGCTTTTGGATACAAAGTCCCAGGTACTGGAGTCCCAGCTACCCGGGGGTTGGCACGTGTGGTGCAGCAAAGAGGTGCTTGAGGGCTTGAACCAAAGGGTGCTTCAAGTGCCATTGCCATGGATGACAGCTTGCAGAGCAATATTTTTTTAGAAGAAAGTATTATTCTCCTATTAGGAATAAGCCTTGTGTTTCTTAAGCCTAGCACAGTCTGTCTGGGACCACACTCAGAGGCTTTTATGTATCAAATTGGTATTTATATTTGATAACTCTCTATCAAACAATATATTCACTGTGCACCAAAGACAGTTTCTGCTCCTTTTGAAGCTACTCATAAAAATATCCGCTAAACACACAATATTTACACAATTCATTACAGATTTATAAACCAGTCACTCACTGTAACACACATAAAAGAAAAGCTTTGGTAGAAGGATTAACTTTATAAAGGGCCTGAGTTAACGTCAAGCACGTGTTAGGCAGCAACATGAAAGGCATGCCAGGCTTTACCTGTGGTGTAGTAGGAGGAAGACACCATGCAGCCCCACATCAGCGCCATGGAGAGTGCGTAAACCTGCCAGAGAGCCATTCAGAGGTAGGATGTCAGGGTCTTCCACTGGAAGGTATGTGGCGTCAGAGAAGGAAGCAAGGAGGCTGGAGAAATAAAGCAGAGTTGAAAGGCTTCAGCACATCGGTGGGGCCCTGGAATTCCCTGTGCAGGGTGAGCACTGACAACAAGCGCCTTTTTACTTGTTTACCAAGTCTGATTAATCATTTCCCAGAGGACTTTTATTTGTAACTTTTGGGGATGGCAACACATGGATGACTTTGGCTTCATTTGAAATAGTTTCTGGCTAGCTAAGCACATTCTCCTAAGGCATGTCAGCCTGTACTTCAGTCATCAAGCCATCTGCCGCCTGGCTTCCATGGAAAGAGTGACGCAGCTGAGTGACTGACCCGTCTGCTGTAGGAAGTGCCTTGGAACAATTTTCATTTTCATTAAAAATACCCCAAAACAGCATGCCTGAGCCTTGCCTTACCCAATAAACAGAAGTGTCTCATGCAACTGTCAGCAGTGCTTTTGGCTTTCCTGTTTCAGGATTTGGTGACTAAAAAGGAAAAAAAAAGGCAGAGAGAGACCTTCCTTTCTAATTCACCCTCCAACAAAAAAGAAATGATAGGAATGCATATGAGAAGTCTTCTTAGTTGTCATGATAATTTTTGAAGGGGACAAATTTTTCTTCCTGAGCAGGTCTGCTGGAGGGAAGATGGGGACTGAGAGGGAGAGAGGAATAGAGTTTCAGCTGGGGCGGGGGGGAGGACAATTCTTTCAGATTTTGTACTGAAGGTGGGTAAGAATCACTGCCTACTGACATACCAGCCCAGCTTGCTTCCCTGTGCCAGAAAGGACATGGATTACAGGTAAAAAGAAAATTTAAATAAAAATATATATTATTTAATTTTTACATATTGATACAGGTACAGGTATAGATTAGATAAAGAGAGATATATAGATACACATTAGCTATAGGTATCAGTCTTTCTGAAAGCTTCAGGCCACTGCTTGACCTCTACTTGTGTAGGAACATGGTGACATCTACATGAACACACAATTCGTCACTGAACTTCTTTCAGATTACAAACTTCCTTTACATTGTTCATGCAGCCTTGGCTATAAAAGGTGGACTCCCAAGTCATACTCTGACATGGCTGCTCACTCCGCAGCACCCATGGCTGCAGTGCAACAATACAAAATCGGGGGTCTGCTGAATGGCAGCTTCAAGTCAGAGGGACCTTGGGAAATCTGAGGGTTGGGGCCAACAAAAATCCTATCATTTGAAGAAGTGGCTCAGGGGAGCCAGAGGAAACAGGTTGTGCTGGGAGTGCAGGAGGAGTTTAAATTAAGCAGAAATTCTAACTGGCAACACATGGCAGCAATTAAAAATACACCATAATTTTTTAAGTTAATTTTCAATTTAAATTAATATCCAATCTCCCCGAGTCCATCACATAAATATAAGCAATAGCAGTAATTTTTCTGTTTCACTGTGAAATGAGAACATATGGAGAAGTTCCAGTCAGAATAAATGACCAGAATTACTTCTTAACATATTGAACACGACATAAAACTTGTGTCAGTACAAATCTGGCTGTATGCTTAAGTCTCTGTCTCAGAAAGGTCTCATAATTCAGTACAAGGATGCAATGATAGGAGAGCTGGCTTCAGAGCTGGGAAAAGCAGCAGCCATAACTCACAGCTGGTGAGTAACAGTGTCCAAGGACTGCACATGAATGTTAGTGGAGAAAGCTTTTTCCATTTCCAGTACAGTTAATTTTGATGTATTCACATGGTTTCACAAGGCGAGTAAAAATAAACAAAGGCTTACACAGAAAGATTTAAAACCAGCAAAGTGCTCTTACCTGGATCTCTAAGTTCATGGGAGCTCCTCTGCCTCTGGAGTGCTGAGCTTCTCAGCAGCCTTACAGCTGCTCTGCTCAAAACTTTGCATTTGTAGAAATTTGGAGGTTTTTAAAGAGGCCTGTCTGTTCTCTTCAGGGATCAGATGCCACATTGCAATGTGATGGCACTTACCACATGATCAGAGGCTTTACTAAGCTAGCACCAGAGAGGACATCACTGGGATTTATGAGGTGTTGGTGTTAATTGTTGCTATAACTGTGCTGGAATAGGTCAAATGTATGTTTGAAACTTTCAAACGATTTATTAAAATGAAAACCAAATGGCATAATCAGTGCAGACTGTCTGCCGGCGGCTGCCTGAACCCCTCACAGCGGTGGCAGCTCACAGCTGTCCCTGGCACCTGGGAACCATGGCTCCACGTAGTGCCTGGGCCCACGCAGCTCCAGCCGGTGGTCCCCCAGGGCCAGCCCTGGTCTGACCAGACACAGCGCCTCCCCCCGAGCTTGCTGGCTCTGCTGGCTCCGAAGCCAATCCAGCTGCTCCTGTCTCTCAGAGCTCTGCAGGAAATATGTAAAATTATCCATCCCCTTGCTCCTCTCCTGTGGGCTTGGCACATCAGTGCAGCTGGTGAACATGACCCTTGTATAGCCTTGCTTGTCACCATTTACTTAATCCCTCCTTCCCTGCATCACCCTGCGAGCCCTCCATAGCCTGGAGCACCCTTTGCAAGGAGCGGGTGCTTCACCCACACCTGGTTTGCCCCAGGTGAGAGCATTGATACCAAATACATCTTGCTGCAAAAACGTCTCATGATTCCTGTTGCTGTGCTAAAGGATTAGCCGGGACCATGACCAGTAATACATGGGTGGGTCATCTCCATGCTGCCTTGTGTGACTCAAGGGGAATTGGTTGCAACAACTCCCCTCCAGGAGAAACAATAAAGGTTGTTTCAGAAAGAGTGGAGCTGTGGTGCATGTGCCCCGACAAGCAACAGCCTGTAGCTGAGGCTGGATCTTCCCATGGCCAAATTTAGGCATATTGAGAAAGAGTTCAGACATACAAAGAACATAAGAAACAGCATCAGGAACCAAAGGAGCGCTTTCTGTTAGGAAGAAAACTGCCCTCCATACACCTGTACAAGACTTACAGTATCACTGTTTGAATTGATGCCTGAATCAATATGTTATTGCTTCCCAGTTGGAGTCAATGGGAATGTTTTGGAGCAGCAAAGGCAGGATCAGGCCCTTCTCTACCTGCCAGTTATCCTCTCCATTTCACTGTGCACATGCAGGTAGACACGCACTCGGGCAGGGCAGCACTGCTAGCCTGCTGCATTGGCCGTGCAGACCTGGGGGAGACATGGTCACTTTTCAGGTGTGAAGCCATTCCCATCACATCATAACTGTTAGGTTCTGGTTCCAATAAGATGCCGTGAAGGTAGGTGCCGGTGGAAAGAGCATGACTGTCCTTTGCACTTTTGAACTTCCTGGGCTTTCAAGGCAGTTGCAAGCAAAATTTCAGAAACTTTTTACCTTTTGCTATGCTAAAGATAAAAGTGATCCCATACATTTGGTTATAGCAACTACCTCCCAAAAGAGATACCAACTGCTGTGTGCTGGGTGAGACCATATCTTTGAAAACAGAGATGAGAGTGAGGAAGAGCACTTGGACTATGAAGACCAGTTAGTCTTGTTGGGTGCCAAGGGGAGCTCTGAACTGGGGAACCAGGAAGCCTGTGACCCACTATGGTCCTGATCTGTGGTGTCATTTGGTTGGGAAACAGCCCCAGAAGGCTGGGGGCGCTTTGCCCATGGTTGGAGATCACTGAACAGGTGAACAGCCCCTTGCTTTTCATCTTTCCAAAGCAAAAAGCAGCCAAAATGGGTAGTACAAACACGGTTGCCTTGAGCGCCCTCGGAATTTTGGGGGTGACGAGGTTATGTGTGAGTTCTCCCTTCACTGCAATTGCACAGTGCTGGCTGTTCCCTTTTTACTTTCTGCAAAGGATGGGGGGGGAAAAAGTCCCTTGCTGCTGGTAAATGTATGTCTCTGCTTTCAGAGTTATGCAAGATTAGGATTTAACATTTATGTATTTCCATTGTGTAAGCTACTTAAGCAGAAAAGGTCACACTGGACAGATCATTTGAAACAGATGAGAAACATTTGCCAGTAGAGTGAATGCCAGTTCCCAAGTGCTGGAACTGGGTCAGTTCCTGAGAAAATTAGGCTGAAAAAAAGCATAGTTGGGATTTGCAACAATAGGGCTCCACGATGCAGTTGCCAGTGCTGGAGCATGTGGGGAGGAGCAGCAAGTGCAGCTCTGTGCTGAAAAGTGCCTGCCCATCCTGCCTCCTCCTGCTGCAAGATACAGATACTTCTCCTCTCCTTGTGCCATTGTGCTGGTACCTGATGCTAGTGCTGTGTTCCTCCCCCACCAGTGTTAACACAATCCCCACACTGGTCCTGGAGAAGGAGATTGGCTGGGGCAAGCTGGGGAGGATCCGTGCACTGTTCCAGCGATGCTGACTGGAAGTGCTGACTGGAAGCACTGCCCGTGGCTGGGAGAGAAAGATGTGTCTCAGCGCATGCACACCTCTGCAAAGGCCACGTGCTCAGACCTTGGCTTGTACTGACTGAGCTTACTGGCTGTAGCTATCAGTAATGGCCTAGCAGGCTGTGGGAAACACGGGAGAAATCCCTGCATGTGCTGGACCAGAGCCTCATGGCCTTGAGCTTGGGGCAGGGACAGGCAGGTGATTTGCTTCTTACTAACTATTCTGCAAAGCGTTTAAGTCGCAAAAAACTCCTACGTAAGGTGATGACAAGCTCATGGAAGAAGGGGGGTAATAAAAATATACCTTCTCTGGCTCACCGGCACAGAACTGGGAGGGTGCCCAGGCAAACCCCTGTGCACCAAGCCATCCCCGAGCACCGCAGCTGGTATAGCTGCTGGCTGCACTCACCTTTCTTTGCAGCCCCATGGTATCAGCAGCAAGACACCCTTGAACCCAGCAACAGGCAAAGCCACAGGGATATTTTCCTGTTCACGCGGCTGCCTTCCCCATTACAACTGTATTTGGAAGCACCATTGACTTGTCCAGTTTGCTCATGAATGAGATTTTTTTGGATTTGTCACCCAGGTGAGTGACTTCTGGAGTCACTACATGGTCATGAACAATTCACAGGAGCTTCCACCTCCTGCAGGAACCTGGCCAGGTCCCTCACAGCTGTTCTACAGGAGCAAGATTAATAAAAGAGCTAAAGCTCAAGGAAGGCAAACTTGTAAGGGTGTCTCCAGGCTGAAAAAGAGATTTCAAAGAGCAGAGAAGGCCCTGGGCTGTGTCCTTGGCCTCTAACAGATATGCTGGGTAGGTGCATGCAGAAGTTAAAAAGCACTTCTGTAAAACTCCAGTTTTGTTTGGGGAAATAAAGGAAGAGCAGCATTGCTGCTGAAACATCTCATCGCCAACCACTTTGCCATTTGCAAAAGATCATTATTGGAGTTAAGTCAAAAAAATGGGTCAAATCCTTTTTGGTTAAAATGTACTTGATACACTCATCCCATATGTGCTAAAATTGGTTCTGCCAAGCACCCTGTTGCCTTCCTGTATTAAAATATTGAGATCTAATAGTTCAGAAAAAAAAGCTTTTGACTTCACAATTCTGCTCCATGTTTAGAAGTAGCTTCCCATTTGACAAAATAAAAAATAAAAGGCTCCAGCTATGAACATACCATTTGGTATTGAACAGTGTGTTTCATTTGATTCAAACGGATGGTTTTGAAACTGCCAATAGCCTAAAAAATCAATGACTTGTAAAAGCCTCAAATACCTCATGTTTCAGGGAAGTTAGTCTCTTTTATACAGCTTGCATTAAACAAGCTCTTTCCAAGATGTCAGAATAAGGACTCAGCAATTCCAAACAGAGCTCTGGCCTCCAGAACACCATTATGATTTGCACCGAAAAGGGGATGTCACCACAAGGAGACATGCTAGGAAGAGGAACACAGGGCAGTGGCAACAGACTGATTGATGCAAGAAAAATCCTTTTTTTGCATTAATAAGTTAAATGCTTATGACTTCCATGGGACTTCAGGAAAGGATGGAAGGAATCTAGACTCTCTAGCAATGCCCACTGCCAATATTTGTTCTTGTGGTGAGCGGAGACCTCAGTTTTCCCTATTTTTTTGCTGATGACTACTGCTGGGGACTAATCCTGGCTTAGATGGCATCTCAAAGAAGGGAGAGCAACTATTTGAACGTGCCTGTATTATGTAAGCCAGCAAGGCGGCTGCCATAGAGCTGGCACTGCTGAAATCTTTGCTTTCTGTAATCAAGCCTGTTCCCAGAAAGGTCCGGCCGGCCGAAAGCACTCACTCTGCCTTTCAGCTTACTCCACCACAGGTTCTCTGCTGCATAAGAGGCACCCCTTACTCATGCCAATCATATCGGTTTCCTGTAATTGCTGATGGAATGGTGTCTATGCGGAGAATGTCTCCTGCTTTGGGAGCACACCCTGACCAAAGTGTCCACAACTTGCTGGCTCCTGTCTTCACATAGCACTGAGTCATCATCTTCTGCTTCTCGAGCAATTTCTTCGCAACCTACACAGGCCCTTTGTCCACACATGGACTTGTTCTGATTCTCCTGCCCGTGCAGCTGGGCTTGGGCTGGGGGTTTAGCAGAGCCCATGAGAATAATTTCATGCTTATTCAACAGCATCTTTTAATAAACAACTTGGTGACTAGGTTCTACCCTGGCACACACTGATGTGTGTGTGCCACACACTGGCACACAAAATTTTTGTAGAAAAAAAAAACACAAGACAGGCTGAGGAACTAGACAGCTTTGACCAACGTGTGTAGCTGCATCTGGGAACCAACCTGCAGCGAAGATGGGCTCCAGGAACCGGGGGTGCGCAGGGAGGACCGCGGGGATGCTTGGGACCAGTGAGCTGGAAAGGGATCAGGAGCACAGCCTGGCATGCCGGAGCCCAAATTCTGCCACTAAGTGCACCAGGTTGTTACAGAAAGAACTGAAATGAAGACACAAAGCTGGCAGAGTAACAACTGATAATAAACAAGCTGCAAATACATCCAGACAGAAATGCAAAAGCAGCTAAAAATATCTCCAGAACAGGAAGGCCCTAACATAACTCCCAGCAGGAACTGAGGGGGACAAAGACCTGCCCTATGTATGCGTGCAAACAGAGCTCTGCGACACAGCTGCCCTTGGCAGACCTGGCTGGTCCCAGCACCACAAGCACTGGGTGCAACTGGGTCCTGTGGCTGCGGCAGGCTCTGCCACAGGATGTGGGATTTAGGGGGGAAGATCTGTGCATCCCTGTTCCCCCCTGTTTGCGGACTCAGACCTGCACTGCCTGGAGGCCATGGGAGCTGCTGGCCCTGAGCTGGGAAGCCCAGGGCTACTCCAGAACCACTTTCTGCTCCTCAGGCACATGCGGACGGAAATAACACCTTGTACCCTTCATACTGAGCCTTGAGCCTTTCTGGAGCAGAGAACCTGAAAACATCCAAAGATAAATTGCTTCCATCCACACTGTCCTTCCCTGCCTGTCCTGCAGGTTGGGCAGGAGCTGACCACAGCCTCCTGAGCACCAGGCTGGGACCATATAGTTGCTCATTAAGAGTTACAAAACATCCTGCTGGGATGGCTGAGCCCTGCCAGGGCCACGCTCAGCCTTTCACCTGTGATGAATGCCCAGGTCTTAGCCCAGCCTCTCTCCAGCAGGATGCTGCTGGCAGGTATCGCACCAGCATCACGCTCCCCACTGGCCACCTACCCTGCCTTGGGCCAATTTTTTTCCCAGCAGCCTTTGCCCCCCAAAGTAGAATTATATTTTTGTGTGTGTGTTCTGCCTGTGGTTCACTGGACAATGGTAATTACTTCCAGTCTTCTTTTCACAGGTTGCTCCAGAGTTAAATAGATGAATAAAAAAAGAGGTCTAGAGAGTTATTATGAAAGCAGAAACATTTCACAGGAAGTGCTCTCACAGTAACTGGGAAAACAAGCCTGGCAGTGGTGCAGCACACTGCAAATTGGCCCTGAGAGCACAGATGGGTAAGGAGATGTGATGAGCAAAGTGTGCCTGATGTGCAGAGGCCAGCACCAGCACCAACAGTGAAAGGAGCCAGTGCTCCATCTCAGCTTTCAGGCCATGTTAAAATAAGAATATCCTCACGGTTTTTGCCTCTCTGCATAATTTTTTAAAACTGAATTTTCCTCCACAAGCCTCCAAGCCCTTTGGACAAGAAAATTAAGGGTGCCTTTCCTTCTCCTTTAAACTCCATCTAATGTCTTGTACTGGAGAGTTTACAGGGGTGTTGGCAGAGGTCCTTCTGGCACGATCACCATGCAGTGGGAGTAATAAGTGTAAAAGACAGATAGTCTGTACAGCTGAATGCCCTCACCTGGGGTACCGTGGGGATCTGGCAATTCCCACTCACTTCATTTTTGCTTCCTACCTTTGTCTCCAGTGGGGATGCAGCACTGCCACTGCCCTGGCTAGGGCAGGATCTGCCAGGGGCTGAGCAGCTGGTCCTCCCTTGGTCACTGCTGGGTCCCCAGCACACACAGGGCAGGTACATCCCCCAGGGAGCCCAGGACAACCAAGCAGCCCCAGGAGGCTGGCTGGGAGAAGTGGTCCTTCCCCCCTAAGAATGTGGCCTGTGAGTCCTGGAGGCACTTTGCAGTCAGAACCTGATCCTGCCTCTGCTGCTGTGAGCAGAATCTGGCATCTAGATCCAGAGGGATGAGCACAGGGTCAGTGCATGAGCAGGGCAGCTGGCAAATGCAGGAGAAAGGGCAAGGTCCACATCATTATCAGACTGGTCCTTGAACCCTGAGCTGCAACTCGAGGGATATAAAGTAGCATTTGCTCTGGAGGCAGGTGGTTTTCCTGGAGCTCAGGATGCCTTTGGAGGGATCGGAGGTGCTGGCCATGCCTTCTGTATCCCATACGGTGGCCAGGGATCACCAATGCAAACAGCAGCCAAGCTTTTATATCTCACATAAACAGCTTACTGGTGTTGAAAGGTGCTTCGTTAAATGTTTTATTAAAGGTACAAAGTTTGGCCTGATGGTGAACAAACCTAGAAGAAATTATTTTTTTTTAAAAAAAGACACCCCAAAAATGCTGAATGGATTTCTCCTTTTCAAATGCAAATCATTTGACACCTCCCCCAAAAGAGCAAGCATTAACCCAGAATAACCACTTGGCCAGGAACAGACAGCCCCTCAGTGATATCTGCTGACAGTTCTTACCAGTCAATGATGATTTAGGACAAACCTAGAAACTGTTAGTTATATTAAAAGCTGTTTAAGTCTTCCCATAAAAAGAAAAATATGAGGAGATACTTAAGTTAGTAATGACCACAGGAAGGATTACAGAACAGCCAGAATGTGGCTTGCAAGGGATAGGACACATATCCGTTCAAGCAACAGTGGTGTAAACACGCACACAAAAAAGTATAAACATGCCTATCTAAAAATCTGCAATTCAAGCATCATCTTGAAATCTAGCAGATGCAGTCAAAGTTATTTCAAGAACACAAACTTCAGTACCACTAAAAAAGAAATAAGCACTGGAAAACTCTTTCAAATTTATATAGAAATGATGGTATGCGTAAATCTGTATTCTGCATTACACCTGAATAGCTACATTAAGTTTCGAAAACACACACCACAAAATAAAATCATAATACAAAGCAGACAAATTTCCCAGCCCATTTGGCTAAATGCAGCAGAGTGAGTTGCTGAGATGTAATGCTGACCACATACTTACGGCTTACCATAATGTGTCGGGGTTTTCCTTTGAGCCAGGTAACACGCAAGATGAAAATATTTACTAGCCCTAAAAAAAGAAAACTGGAACAGCAAAATGGAAGAAAAAGTCTTGTATATGTTCCTCTTTCTAGAGATCAAGTTTCAAGCAGCTGCATCTGAACAGCCAGCCTGAAAGTGTTTTGTGTATAGGATGCACATGAAATAAGGGAAGACAACCACTGCTCACTCCCTGTGGCAGGCGTCTGGCTCTGCATCCCCTCCCAGATAGCAAAATAAGCACATTACACCCAGGAGAGAGAGCAAACAGCCCCACACCAGTGTTTGAGGGATTTTCCTGCCACAAGATGCAATTTGATCAGAAGACCCTGATTAATGTGAACTGAAGTTTTTTTTTGTGGAAATATACTGGTTCCAGCTAACTTCTGACAGACTGCTGCTTGGCTGCCAGCCAGCTCACAGCAAGGCTACTGGTAATGCAGCGATCCCAGTGCGGGGACAGCATCACAGGCAACTGCCAGGCAGCAAGCAGCTTGCTCAGATCTCTAAGGTCTGGGCTAGCTGCTCTGCAGTGAGCAGATGGGAAAACTTTGAAAATCCTAGCTGGTCTCAGAGGTTGCAGGTCTCCCAGCTTCCATCACCTGCAATGTGGTGACTGCTGTGGCTCTGTGAATCCTGGACTAATGCTCAGCACCCCAGCTATGAGCAGGCAAGTCTCCACAGGCAGATGGAAGCTGGACTGCTTTGTTTGTGGGAAAAAGAAAAAAAAGTGTATGAAAGTAAAACACTAACTTTTTATCCAATGGAAAATTTTGGGCTTTGCTTCCCCTGGGTCCTTTCAAAATGTATGAGGCTTCTTCTCATCAAGGAATAGCTTTGCTCCACTGTTATTTCCCATCAAATATGTTTTCACCAAGGTCCTGATCAAATGACTGCTGCTTTCACACAGGAACACAGCAGATACAGATGGAAAAAACTACCCCAAGCAGTTACAGGCAGAAGTGACACTGGTCAGATGGAGCCAATTCCCTGAGAGATCAGACCTCTCGTCCTGAGAGAAATGCTGACAGTTCACTTATAAATTACAGTTCTGAACGAGGAATTGCTGGCAGGACTGCTCTCCAGGGAGGTGCAGGTACAGCTGGTTGGTCTTCCCCAGCACTGACGGTTATTGGCCAGTGAAATCAGGAGGAGGTTAGATTTCAGCAGTATAATTTAGCTTGTGAATGCTCTTACATACGTTTGTTCTTTCTACTCAAAGATCTACAAAGGCACAGTGGATTTCCAAAGCCTGGAAATCCTGGTGGGCCATCCCCATGCAAGTCTCCTCATGATCCTTTATAGTAGGAGCTGTGTTGGGTTGGCCCTTTCGAGAAGTTCACCGCATTTGCACCAACCATAGCCTTTTTACCTGGTGGTAAAAAAAAAATAATCTAAGGAAATACATCATCTTTGACATAAAGTGACAATGTTTGATTCACCATGGATAAAGGAGTGCTAAATTGCAAGAACCAAAAATCTGATGTCATGGAGAATATGCATTTAGCAGTCCAGTGAAAAAGATGAACTGAGGCACTACTGAACAGCTGTAGAGCAATGATTTATTGGTTCAGTCCTTGCAGAGACACTACTGCAAAGCCCTATAAGCAAACAAATGCCTCGGCTCCCACTCAGCAACTGCTGCGCATACAGAGGTCATAACACCCAGCAAGCCATCTCTTCCAAGGACTCCTGCAACTGAAAGTCAAGTGTGTCTCAATGTCTATGGTGTGCCTGAATAAAGTCCCTGCCCCTGTAATGGCTGGATTTGGGTCCTCAAGTACAAGTTGTCAGGTATCAGTGCCTGAACATCCTGGTGCATAATTTCATGGTACAGGGATACTGCAGGCCAGGGCTTTGGAAAGCCCCCGGCTTCAGCTCTCAGCAGGAGGTCAGAGTATGGCACCTCGCTGTCACAAGTGGTTCTCACCCTGCCAGGTTGTGCAACAGATTCAGTTTACCCTCAGTGAGGTAAGATTATCACATTTGCTGTGATAAAAGTTATGCCCACATGCAAAGTGAGGAAAAATAGGAGAGTGCGTGGTTCTTGATCAAAACAACACAGTTCTACTGCATTTCTCACACTCGGGCACTGTTAGAGGAACTGCCACCTCCTAAAATAAACCCAGGCTGGGATAGCTTAATAGCAGATCAGCTACTGGTGGGAAAAAACTAGAATTTGCCCCAATTTCACCTTGCAGGCAGGGCTCAACCTGTTCAAAGACTGTTTGGGCATGTTGCACACAAAAAATATTGGCTAACATCTAGCATTTTAAGTCTAATGCTTGAGAAATACAGAACTCCTAAAGGTGCAGGTGCTTGTGGGTGTGTAGGATTAAAAGCCCAAAGATCATCATGCTATTTCCTACTTGTTCCTTTTTCTTTCACTGGTGCTATGCTCTGTAGTTGGGGGCTCGCCCTATATTACTCAGATTTGGTCTTTATAGTGTTGCTCAAATATTCAAGATGTACAGCAGGAAAAAATATTTCAACAGACTAAGAAATATACCAATAAAACCTTCATCAACAGCTTAATCAATTGCAACTTACAAGATGGATTTCAGCTGGCAGAGGAAGATTTCTCCTAATAGAGGAAAGGAAATATTTATTTTAATGAAAAGGATCTCAGTAGTTTGCCTGCTTTTGTAAAAGACATTCCTTAAACCTGTCAGTGCAGCAATCTGCACTCTTTTAAAAATGAGTTATGCTCTCCTAAATTCCTCCAAGTTAACTGAGCAGTGCTATAACCCTGAACCTCTAAGAGTTGCTTTCTTCTGAAACAACTCCCAGCCTTACACCAACTGCCTCTACAGAAAACCCCTGGGAACATGCTGTGGGAACAGAGGCACTCTCTGATGCTTTCTTAGTGAAGTCATACTTCCCACTAAGTCCCTAAAGACATGAAGTCCCTCGATCCACACATTGACTCAGCCCAAACCATTATACGATACGGCTCATTGCAAACCAAACTATATTTAAATAAATAGGGTTTGAAGAAAACCCATGTATTGTCAGGAACAGGATAAGTAGGAAAGGTCTTCAAAGGTGTTCAACCATTGAAATGGTCATGCCTTCGCTACTCCAGGACATTGCCTGGGATTGCAGGTAGCAATCGGCAGGGGTTACCGCTGTTCCTGCTTGGGCCAAGAGCTGCTGGTTCAGCCCGGTGCCCGCCCTGCCTTGGGCAGAGGGGCAGCTGCGGGAAAGGGGAGAGCACTGCAGATACTGGACTGGCTGAAGGAGAGGAGAAGGGGCTGGAGTGAGAAGAAAGGGGGCTGCCCAGCACAACAGCGAGGTTGCTCCAGAGGAAGCAAGTGAGCCACAGCTCACAAGGGAAACTGCCTTGGCTTATCTTCCAGCCCACAGCATCAGTCCCTCATTGGCTCCCTATTTTATAGTCTGAGAATATAAAGCATAAAACAAATTTTCCCATACTTTTAGGTTTTGTCTGTGAATGTCTGGCACAGAAAACATTCATCAGAGGTCAGAAATTTCTCGTACCAGGAAGGACTGCTCAACAGAATACAAGTTAGAGATTGTCTTCTTCCTGCTGTGGAAAGAAAAAAAAAAAGGAGAAAAAGAAAAAAGGCAAGTAAATATGCTCCCCACCCTTAATCACTTTTGATAGCCTAATTTAAAATGCCTTATTTTGGCTTGAAATGTGTCTCCTACACTGTTTAAAAAATTTCTGGCCCGCAGCAGCACTTTTTTGTGGGTGCTTTTCATGTCACTGCAACACATGAACTGTCCACTCAAAACTGTGAGCTTAACTAAACAGTGTGGTGTAGGACAGGGCAAAAGTGCCTTTAAATTCCTTTGGTCCATCAAAATCACAGCACGCCTGACAAATTAACTAGCAATACACACACATTTTCATATTAATCCAGCTGTTCTTTTTGGAAATGTCAGAGCATACTCACTTGTGCAGAGACATCCCATCCTCGGTTCTGCCAGCTGACAGGCGCGCCTGTGTGCTCCCCATCCATTTCCCTTGAAAAAAAAAAAGCACTTGATTTGGCACAAACCATCCTCCACAGCTGTCTAAAGTCTGCTGGCCAGCCAGCTCTTCCCAAGCCACCATCCTTGGAGCACCATGAGCCAGCAAGCAGAGCAGCCTACTGCAGATCTTTCAGAGGAGGATGCTCACAGATGCAGCACAAGCAGATGCCTGCCAGCCTGAGCAGAGCAGAGCCAAGGCTGGATGGGACCTCAGGAGATCGTCTCGTCCAACCTCCTGGGCAGAGATGGGTCAAACATGCTAACAGTCAGGCAACTGGGTTAAAATTTAAGCAAGATACATTTTAGCCCTAGACAAAGCCCTAGACTTCATTGAGGCAAGGGTTATAGAGGAGGCAGGTATGGAGCTCACCTAGTTTGGAGAGAGGGTGAAGGGATGCTGAGACTATAGCAACACTTGACGACACTGATGGAAGCTGATGGAGAACTGAAACCCCTTTAGGTGGCCCTGACTCCCACCCAGATGCATATTTTTAATTGTATGTCAGTTCCACTTTCTTTGCTTGTTTTTCACATTTATAAGCTTGCAAGGGTAACAACTTCAGTGGCATCATGTAAAGGCATTTTGTATAAACAAGCTGAAAGAGTGACAAACACCAGAATGCTCTGTACTCCTGGAGATCACAGTGCAGAAGCTGTCCCCTGCTAATGAAATAATGGCAGTTCAATATCTATAGGCAGAGCACAACCTGTGCTCAGAAGTGATCACAGAAAAATTCAGGTTGCTCTACTGTCAAACAGATGTGGTCCATCAGAAAGTTAAAAATACCTGCATGTTTTTACCAATTTTGATGTTAAGAGTAACCTGTCAATTTAGACGTGAATTTGTTGATGCTTTTAAAAAGACAATAAATTTAGGTTTAAAAAATTCCTATTTAGAGAAACTAAATTTAACCTTCTGTGGATAAGGCTTTCTTGGTTTATATGAAAGTCCAAGTGAGAAAAAACACATGTGGAAGAGGTTTCTTTCTCTATCTGTACCTGTGGGAACAGAAGTGATAAGATCTGCTGTGCTTTGTAGATGCCTTCTAAGCACCTTATGGCAACTCTGAGGTTGCTTTTAGTTAAAACAGAATTGTGTTGTTTGTCGATATCTGAAAGGCCCGATAATCTAACCAAATGAAATTAAATCCCAGTTTCGAGGCATGTAAATCCTGAAAGAATCAAGTACTTTTTCCTAAATACAACAAGGTTTGTCATTTCAATTTATGCAAACAGAACTCAAATTTGCAATGAAAGAACTTTGAACAAAATGTTAATGCAAATTATTGAAAGAGCACACGTCAAACCGAGCTTCCATAATAAAGCTGTTTCTAAGCCACTAGCAAAAGTTAAAAATTGGCAAAGGGAGTTCTGAAGTTCCCACACAGATACAGCTCAATGATAGGCAATACTACAGTAACAGATAAACAAGCAACCATGGGATTGCTCATGGAAGAGATGAAAATTGAGCAACAAATGGTGCTTGATTCTTCAGGCTGGTTCAAGAGTAAGAATTCTATCTACTACCTCTCTTCTTTTGCAATCCTTAGTTTGCAAAGACGGAAGGAAACTGACAATTCCCCACCATTTCACCAGAAACAATAAATATCATTGTTTAACTGGGAAGTAGTTTATGTTGCTTGAGCCAAAAAAATAAAAATATCAACAGTTATCACTGTTGGCAGAAGTATCTCAATTTCATCATTGTCTAAATGTCCTACCGGAGGAAAGAACAGGATGAACTTACCATCTCAGTACACAGCGAAATGTGCAAGGTCATCCACCGATTACTGAATACCTTTAACATAAACATTTGTGACTGAATTCAATACTACTTACGCATTTCTAAATGATATTGCTGAAAGTTTTAAGCGATAATCCTCCTTTCTTTTGCTTCAGTTTCTTAGGGGCAGGAGAATACATGAAGTATGGGATGGTTTGTCTTATTAAATATTTTCAGAATTTCACACACTTGGAAGCTTATGCTAAGAAGCATATTTGCTGTTGCTTTGCTTTCTTCTTCTTCTGAGTCTAGAAGAACAGGAGATTCTTGGAGATCAAAAGCAAGTAGCTAAAATGAACAATGTCTCAGCTGATGGAATTCATACGTCTGTGTCTGGAATGTCATGTTCTTATTAACATACATTAACATTTACATTTAAGGTATCAGTATTTCTCACTCAAGCTGCAAAAGGATTTTAAAACCCACTAACCTTGGAGCAGAAAAATATTTGTAAATGCATTAAGAAAAAGCAATGAACCTCTTCGAAATGCTGAAGATCAGAAAATGTAATGGAGCTCCAACAGCTTTATGGAAGATAAAAATGGTACTATGTCATTTAATGACACAACTTACCACTGGCACTGGGGCCCTCGCCTGTGAAAGGATGAGAATAAGGTAGAACACAGACCTCTGGAAGGTTCGCACCTTAAACTCATTGAAGCAGCTAGACCTCCAACAACCAGCTTCAACAGACTTTCTTATATACAGAGGAATGCAATGCCATGTGCAAGTGGGATGGAAAGGTATCAAGATGAAGATGCAAAAAGTGGTGCCTCCTGCAGTCCCATGCTGATATGAGCTTTCACAGTTGTGTGCTAGGGTGATGGCAACAATATATAGTCCCACAGATGCATTCTTAGATATGAACTTAGTTTTTCTTCTGTCTATGGATATAGTGGTAGAAGTGATTTTTTTATCATGGACATTGCAACAGAATCAGGTATATAGGCAGAGGCCCTACAGGATCAGCTAACACAGAACACATGGCTCTCTCTGGGCAAATCGTTTGTCATTTCACCAACTTGTGTTAGTGATCTAGAGATCAACACACACACACACAAACTGTATCTATCTTTATGTATATATGAGAAGTTATATGAATTCTGGTAATGGAATAATTATAATCAAGCCACAATTATAATACTCCAAAGATAGATGTTTATTGAGTTGCTGAAAAATACAAGTATTCCAGTAAGTTTGTCACATTTAAATGTTAGCTAAAAAAAACCCCAAACATAAGTTCCACATACAGTCTAGTTGTTCCACTTCCCTGCTATAATGAAAACTATGTTAAGATGATACAAAGTCAAACCTTTAACAATCACCTGTGAATTTCAGAAAAGTTAACATGTTCTAGTCCTTCTTATATTGCCCTTACTAGTAGCTATGAGCTATTGTGCCAAGTTATGCATCATTCAGTTCTGAAGGCAAGGTATTATAGCTGTGAAAACTAGATATTCATATTATAATCTACTCTTTGGCTACATAATCAGAATATTATTAGCATGGTATTTCCATTAATGAGGCATAACTAATTAAACCCACAAATAATTACATACTTTTTTGCAAATAGGTTTAATCTGCTGAAGTCATTGCAACATTAAACTTGAAACTTTTTAAAAAGTACTCTTGGAAGGGTTCTACCACCCGTTTGATTGGTATTTGTAGCCACTCAGAATATCTGATTAATGTGTTTGAACACAGAATCAGAAACAGGAGAATTCTGTGAAACCATGGATGAGAAATTGATTTTAATTTTTTTATTTATTTCTGAAACCTCTCATACAGTTTCTACAAACTAAGAGTATCAGACCAGTGATGCTAGCCTGGGGCACTGTAGTTATATCCATCACTGGTGTAGACATATCCTAATGGGAGAGGAAAGTTAAAAGGCTACAGTCACAAGAATGACACTGTCATAGGAATGCACACCAGAGGCCGAAGACTGCGAGATGTATGACTGGTCTGTAAGCAGGACACTGAAGACAGACTGCAAAAACCAGACACAGCACAAGAACATACATCGCAGGTAGCTGACAGACTATGGAGGGAGATGCAGATTTCAAGCTTGAGCAGAAAACGAGAGTCCCATTTAGCAGTAGTTCACCATCTTTGATTTAGTGAATAGAAGCTGAATAAGTTCAGTGTGACATGAAAAGGTTGCTTGCAGTCAGCAAGATCTATAGGGACCTAAGAATTACTCCTGCAGAATCACTGGGTGGAGGAAGCACTGCAATAAAGATCAATAAAATGTACTGCACCACTCAAAACCTGCTGGAATCAATTCAGCCTGCCAGCAGCAGACACCTTTACCAAGGCAGGTGTTGTAAACGATCTACATTTTGTTAATGGCTGGAGCTTGCCATTTATATAACTTTGAACACCTATGACTCAGTGAAAAAAGTCCATGTCTCAGCCATATTATCCAGAGCTGATAATATAAACATACAGGAACATACTTGTTTGTGACACCCTGATAAAATGTACCAAGTTCAAACAAAAAAATACACTGCAAAGCTTCATGAACTTTACATTCTTCTCAATACAACTCAAGTAGAAATAGTGGGATTTTTTTTTTTTCTTACAACACTTTATTTCAACAGTGACTTTCCCCACAAAGACAACCAAGGACAGACAGGAGTCTCATGGTGCATGAGTCCAGCCTGGAGCAGAGGTCTCTGCATGTGGTATCATTCCCCTTGTAGACCCAAAAGGGCTTTTCATAAGAGGAGTTTTATTTATAGCTGGAAATTGAACAACAGACTCACAGAACATTTCAACCACAAACCAATAACTGCAAAAAAGTTCCAACTGTTTAGATGCCTTTGTCAAGGGATGGTGTTCTTTCTTTGTAATGCTGTTCCTCGATTTCTGCTTTATAGTCCCAAATTGTGCTTCATCAGGAAACAAAGAACAGCTGGGTGCATGCAGGTATAAAAGGAAAACTCTCACAGGGAAAAACATCTCTCAGAGGAGAAGCTTTTACTTTCAGTGTTCAGGTCTAATAATAAAATTGTCCAGATCTTTAAATAAAGAAATTAAGGTAAAATCAATTTCATCATGTAGAATTTTATTCTAGCCTACATTTGAATAACCTAACTTAACTACAGCTCCAAGAACTGGCAGTTCTATTTCCTTAGCATTAATCTAGCGATTAATGACTGCAAACCACACAAGAGGTGATCTGTGCTATTGCTGGATCCAACACAGGGAATGGAAGGGAACCAGATCACCTATGTCAACAGGAGTTTACGTACTGGATTAAGCTTATTATTAGCAAGATTCAAAAAAACTATGTTGTTCCAAATATATATGCTATAAGACATTGGGTGGTTTTCAGATTGTGTAAGAGAGGAAAGTGTGTAAATGTATGAAGACCCTGCTACAAGTGAAGGCATCTTTATCTTCACGTATTCTCACCACTGATGTCCTTGTTGGTCAAAACAAAAGTCCTAACACAACTTTATATGTAAGAGTATCCTGTGTTTCCCTGGAGTAAGAGTTAACATTTCTTTTGTCACTATAAAAGACCATATTTCCTGATATGTAACGAGACAGGTCACTAATCTATCAAAATGGCAACATAGACATTTGAAAGAACATACAACAAACTCTCGTTATTCACTATGAATATATAAAAACTGAAGTGAAATTGAATAACTTGACTACATGAAAGGTATGAAACAGTTTGTATTTTATACACAGGGTATGTACACTGGTCTTGGAAATGTGGGTTTTATCCATGCAAATTTAATACAAAATCTACTTACAAAAAATAACAGTAGGAATATTTTTCAAAAGAAACATGTATGTTCGAAGCTCCAGCAATAATGGAAGTCCTGAAAAAAAGACTTGATACAGTATTGTACAAGTAGACAATCTTCAGAAGTGTAGAAGATGCACTTTACAAGAACATGAAATGCAAAATTAATTAAAATGCACTATCAAAGATGTTAGAAGTATATACACAATTTAAGCATCTATTTTTAAATGATCACTCTCCAACTGTGCCTCAGAACTACTTCTGTCATGTCCTGCACACATTTACATATTGATCGTTTGGTTACATCGCATGTTCCAAGTTTTATAATCACGAGTTACAAAATAAAATAACTGAATACCAAATGAACAATATTTGTAAAGCAATCGTTTTCCTTGTTCTACACATTACATAATAGTAAACTAGTATTCACATTATTCCCGACATAATGCATCAAACAACCCTTTTGCAACGCCTCTGTATGCCCCTCATGGGAATCAAAGCCTTGCATTACCTGCTGGTGCAACAGACAAGAACNGCAACAGACAAGAACAGTTGCAGCTAGGAATTCCCACATTTGCAGCCATACTTAATGTAACACATCGATTCAGTAGACACAACTGTATTAACATTTGCATGTGAAGAGCATAATCTTGCACATGCTTCAGAAAGCGTAGTAATACTGAACAATGGGAATTCCCATGCCAGGAACGGCATGACCAAATCCTAAAACAAATACAGCAATTCTGGAAAGATTTCACTGGTTCGCTTGTATTTAAAAATGAAACAAAACAAAAAAGTATCCTTGTGATTATTTCCAAATATTCCCTATTTCACAATCTGCCTTCATAAAACTATTGCCTTATTTTACACTATTTTGGTAGTGAGAAAATTCTCGTTAGTGCCAAGAACTAATTTTAAATGACTGACTTCATGTTGTAGCTCAGTTACAAGACTATTAAAGGAAATTCTGGTTCACTAAAGCCATAGAATCATTTAGGTTGGAAAAGACCTTTAAGATTAAGTCCAACCATACACCTAGCACTGCCAAAATGGAAAGTTTCCCAAAACTATTAAATTTGCTCTCAGTTTAAGCCATTCCTCTCCTTCAATATTCGCTAAGATACTAAAGTAGCCCTGGAAAGACTTTTTTGTTTTGTTTTAAGGTTAGGATTCTAAAATGGATATGGAAAAATCACATTAAAAATTCTTCTCTGAAAATGTAGTTCGCTATAAAAATGTGAACTTCTATGTCATTTTTATAATAACTTGTATTCCATCCATAGAAATTATTCAAGTAGCTTATAGCAATTTTGCCTCCCTTTGCCTCCCATGTTAAATAAAGGCAAAGGGCAAAACCAATGACGGAACAAATACTGCATATAACCACGATTTTAAGATAATATGTTGTCAGAATTGTACTATGTGAAATACTTAGACAAATAAAGCAAAGCAGCATTATGTAAGAAACACAGGAGCCAGAACTGCTCCTGTGCAGCGGCAAGTTTAAACTAAAATGACTTAAAATCACATATGATCTCTATTTTAACAGTCAAGATCAGCAGAAGTTTTCTTCACAGGAATAATTTTTTACCTTCATATTTATTTTACCAAAAAGAT
>VZTV01034464.1:0-22121 GCA_013400875.1 Anhinga rufa | reverse complement strand
AGTAAGAGGCCAAGGTTGTCCTTAGCTGAGGAACAGAGGAGGAAAGAGACTCGTGGAGCTGGAAGTGTGGGCTGATAGGCAGATTTCTGGGACAGGTGATAAATGTTACTCCTGCAAAGATATTGCACAGACTCCAGGTGGTATCACTTTGTTATGTGGGCTTTTTGTCTGTTCTCATCCTCCTCTTTCAGAACTAGCCGCTTAGCTGTGTGTTATTTATCGTCTTCAGAAAAAATGTAGATAACAGTATCTGGATAGGTCAGAAAAAATTTAGATAATAGTGTTTGGATAGGGTAAAAATTCCCCAAACAGCAGCAAAATTCTTGCTGACTTCACCAGAGCTAAGACTGCACATGAAATCACAGCTTTGGATTGCTGTTCTTCCATTCCTTCATAACATTTCAGAAGATGGTATACTCCAAGGAACTTTGTTTTACCTGTTGCCTAAATGCATTTTACACAGTAAAGATCAAAAGAGCATGTAAATGCGTGGTTGTAGATCATAGTGATTATTTATTGATGCTATCGTTTGTATTATATATTTCCTTGTCGTGCCCTTATGGTATAGAGTGATGTCATCAAAGCACAACAGACTTTACTAAGCAAACATTTTAAATATATTTGGGTGATTTTAAAAGCTAACGGTATGATTATACTCTGAATCATAAGTGAGACTGAGACTGAAACCCTTGACTGAGAATAATCAAAGTGTTTACCTTCCCCCCTCACCCTGTTGTTATGCGTCCTATAGCTAAGTGTTGGGTCTAGTATAAAGAGGCGAACATTTAAGAGTATGAAAAACCAATACACTAGAAAATGTTAATTTTAAATTGTAATGCAACAAAAGCGTACAAGGGATGGTTCAAAATTGTGTTAATTTTGTGAATGAGCTTAACTGGAAGGTAGTTGATTTTTTTTGCCCCTCTGGCATGAGTTTACTGTAAACAAACAAGGGATGTACTAGGGGACTAAAATGAGATGCCCCTCATGTAGCAGTGTGGCAGTTATATTTCTTTTTCACTCTTGCATGATCTTTGCCCTATGTTGTTCCTCTTGTTGCAACATACATTTCCCAGGAGCAATGTACAAAGTTTCCCTCCTCTTGCAGAAAACCAAGCATTTTTTCAATAATCTTGAGTTATTATCCAGTGATATATAAAGAATGATTTCTATTACCACCAAATCCTAGAAGAGATCCATTGTGAAAAGCTGTTCAAAGCCCAGGGTGAGCTTTTCAAAGGCATGGGCTTTTATAGGGAGTTGGATTCCTATCATCCCATGATGTGTCTTTGAAACTCTCCCCCATGTGACTAAGACCATGTGTGCGACTGTGTGCCTAATTTGTGAGTAGTCATAATGATCATACAGTAATAGGCATGCAACTGAGTCTGCGTTTTGTTCATAACTCCAAGTGCCTTTAGCTGAATTTTCAAAGAGGCTGAATTCTCACATCTCATGCTACTTCAGTGGAGCTGTAGGTGCTCTGGGACTGAAAATCAAGCTACTGACATACTGAAAAATTAGAGCTGAGGTATGAATGAGTCAATCACATATCTACTGTTCATTCGTAAGTCAGACTTATGAACTGGGTCTTTCTGAGTTTAACAGAGGCTGCGGACATAGTCTTTCAGGAGATTTTCAACTTGAGAAGTGCTTCTTTTTGTCACCTTATCACCCAAACTTTAGCTTTACATAATTGCTATTTTTATTCACAGGCCACTGCCCCCATTTTATGTATTGGTTTAGGTATCTGGTAACCCCAGAGCTCAGTGGATGTTCTGTTTTTTTTTTCCTTCACACTGCATGTATGCACCCAACACTTCTGATGCAGGTTTCGGATGGTCTGTAGGCTGTGCCATGGTTACATCCTCAGTGCTGATATTTACTTTTAATATGTAGAAACAAAAATGAATAAAACTTTCTATCCAGCCTGAGTCAGCAAAAAGTGCTTTTTGTGTTAATGTTTGTCACATATTGTGAATATTCATACATGATCACACTTATACATGTGAACAATTCATGAACTTATTGGGAATATTGGTATGTACAGTTAAACAGGTATCTTCATGCTTGCAGGAAAAGGCACTTTCTTTGTATTTTTTTCTCCAGTTCCAACCTTTATAAATCATGTTATACTTCAAAAACATCAGAATGTTGGCTGAAAAAAATATGGGGCTTTAAAACAAAATGTGCATTCTTTTTATTTGCCTCCTGGTTTTTGATCTTTTATCTTCAGCTTAGTGATGTTTTCAAAACTCCTCTTTTCAATAACGAAGGCTAAGAGCATCTGGGTTTTTATTTTAAAGCAAAAAATGAAATCCTTACATAAACATACCGTTGAAGGAGCTGGGCTTTAAGAACACCAAATCAAAAGACACAAATAAAATTATGAGCTAGAGGTAGAGGAGCCTTAGTCAGGGAGAAAACTAAAAGCATAAAAGATAGAATATCTTTTTAGCAGTCCAAAGCTTAGAGCCACTGAAGCAAAGACCCTTGAAAGCATGTGAGTTTTTAAGACAACGTAGTTTCAGGAGTCTCTCAGCCTCGCAATGCTTAATTTAGACCCACTATCAAACAGGTCTGAACTTCACTTGAGCAAGAACTTAATGTCTGGATTCTTGCAGGCACTAAAGGATTATTGATGAGTAGGTGGAGGAATTTTGTCTTGATTGGTTATATATGTTGGCATTTTTCACTGCAATAGCTGTAGCTGTTCGAACGCTGTCTGCAACCACCTCACTTCAGGATGAATTTTCCTGCCCTGCATTTGCCTTTGATTCTCGTAGAGTACCCATCAACTGTGAAGAAAACAGCAGTGCTTAAGCATAGTCTATTGAAGTATATTCAAAATACGTTATTTTTAGCATTATTGTTAATATGAAATGTTCCACCAACCAGCTGGAATTATGCAAATCCTAGCACATGCGTTCCTCACTAATCTGCACTCTTGGATGTACTCTTTACATTCATTTCGTTTTATGAATGTCTTTCCAGCATACTTCCCTACAATAGGAGATTGAAAAGCCTGCAATTTTCTTCTTGCCTGATTCTCCCACTGGGTTTTGTTAGTATTCGAAAAAATAAATTGATGTCTTTTTTTTTCTAGTCCAGATTGAGGAGAAAATCAACCTGCCAGCACAGATGAGTGGGGAGAAAAAAGAAGGCTCACAAACTGCAAAAACTGAGTTCTTTTGGCAGTTCTTTGGTGACTCACTGTTTGCAGTAGAGGTAATTAGGGCAGTCTTGGAAGGAGCTGTGAAGGTCTGAGAAGTTTTTCATTAGCTTGGTCTTGAGCCAAAAGCTCGTAAGCTCTGTCACCTTCACTGATAATCACCAAAATGTCACATGTTTTGGGACAATTTCTAGATCAGAGGAAAAGGAAGAAGTGATGGCTCTGTGGTGTTGGTCTGTTTTATGTGGGTCTGTTTGTGGATCGAGAGAACATAGACATGGCCTTTGTCATTGTCCTCATCAGACCAGTGTTCTTGCTGTGGAGATAATGTGCAACCTTTCTTACACATTTCTCCTTCCCACTAAGGGCACTTGACATGTTTTAGGAAGCCTGTCTGTGTGTCCTTGTCCTCATGTGGTTTTGCATCCCTGTTGATCTACAGCAGCATGCTTTCAGTGCCTGCTGACATCCTCATAGGCACGGCTGTGGGAGGGGTTTCTGTGTGGCCACCTTCGACCTGCTGCTAGAAGAGTTCTCAGTTTCTTGCTCTCCAGTGTTTTCCCTGGGGAGCTGGAGGATTCGTCCCAACCATGAGCAGCCTCTTTCCCTGTTTTGAATTCCTGTGGTTAAATGACATTCTAAAGCTTTGGTTTATCCTCACCCTGTACATTGTCTGTTTTAAAGCTTTCTTAGAAAACTCATTCAATTTTAAAAACTTATTTACACCTCCAGTTCACCTTGTCTCCCTATAAAGGTCTTTTCAAACCTGGTAACGTCAATAATTTGTTGCACCTCTTCATTTTTGCTGAACTTGTGATTTCCAAATTGAATTGGTACAAGGTTTATTTGCTGGTGCTGTTTTAGTTTTCTGAAATGGAAAATAAAACACACAGCAAGATAGGATTTTTCAGGCTTTTTCTGACTGAAATAATAAACCAGCTCTGATTGCTGCTAATCAAAAGCTAGCAATACATTTCACATTAAGCCTGCTGAGGCAGAAGTGATCCACCCTGTGTGTACTCATGCATTGCCTAGCACCTTCAGGTCCTACCCACAAAGTCTGATGGATGCTGGGATTTTTCACTGCAAGATTCTTGCCTTGCCTGAGGTCATCTCTCTCCTTAAGCAAGAAGGGACAGAGCTGTTATCGCTGTGTTCAAGAGGTTTCTCGCTTCTCTTAACAAACACAAACCTGCAGACCTGGTGGGCTAGATACATGATCTTTTGTATTGACCTAGAGGTCCAAGGAGTGATAGCGATGTATTTCTTAATTGCTTCAGTCAGTCCTGCCTCCTAACTGCTCTAGTTTCTGCTACATTTTTATCCACTTATGACCTGATTCTAGTCTATGTTTACTAACACTGTTTTGTAAACAAATGGACCTTTCATTGAGCTACTGTTTGACGAAGGTGAAAAGAAAGGGAAGATCACCGTTACTAGTTTGAAAACTTCCCTAAAACTGACCTCTATTTTGCTAGTTTAATATTTATCAATCTTTTGTAAACATTCGGTATCAGCAGCTCAGTGTTAGCTGATTCAAATGAGATTGTTCGATCGAGACTTACTGATAAGTTGTATCTTGACCAGAGCACATTTGAATGCTGATTTTAATTATTCTGGCACTGGAACTATTTCCTCTGGTGTAATGGTTAACCATAACTGTTAACCCCATATGCTAATAATATAATACCATGATTGCTTTACAACCACAACTAATTTCTTCTATTCATTCCTTCCACCAATGAGTTTGCTTTGTAAAACAATCTCCCCTGCTTTGTTTGATATGGTTTCTGGCTTCCTAATGTTTTGATAGAGTTGCAGAATGTTCTTGTTTGAAATTATTGCTGTCCACATGACCTCTATTTCACATTGAATATCTCTTGATATAAGTGATGTTGCCCTGAATAACTTTCAGAGTTGCCTAAACCAAGAGTTTAACTAATTATACCCTAAATTTGTGAAGAGGGGAGGCAAAATTAGGTCTATCAAACTCCTCATGAGTTGTGCAAAACAAAAAGATGTATCAGATGATTTTTGGACTGAAGAAACGTAAGCATTCAGAACAGAGTAATGTGAATGGAAGAATGACAGCTCACATTTTGAAGAATACGTGTTTGGGTTTAGATAGATTTCTAAAAGGCTTCTTCCTCCCTTAGGTTGATCTTCTGCTTTGGATCCCTTCATCAAATTCTGTAGGAAAGAAATAATCCTTTGGCTGTATCCATTTAATGGCTGGTACAGTGGAGTCCAGATCACTGATTACAGCTTCTATGTGGTATCACTATGCAAGTGATTAAATACCTTGCACAGGCCATGGACAAAGTGCATTGGGAATAGTGTAAAACTGGCAGCAGTACCTCTTTGCTTACATTGATGCAATATACATCCTCTTTTCATGAAGACACCTCCTGATAGCTATGTTAAATAATTTTAAGAGGCAACTCAAAAATCTGCAAGATTAATACCTTAGCAGTGACCAGTCAGGGCTTTAACTTTTCACTCAAATGGCAAAGGATTTCCATTCAACTGGTATGGGATTTCTGGTTTTGCTGGGTGTGTTCCGGTCTTGGAGATTTCCTCTGCAAGGTTTATTTTCTCCTTGTGGTAAACACTGAGGCTCCAAAAGCATATGCTTTTCAAAATGGGAATACAGGCATGTTCAGCATAAGGCAATACATTTATTACAATCAGGTTTCTGATGTTTCTGAATTACAAACAAACAATTACTTTTTCCTTTGTTGTCTTGCCATGAATCATGCAAAATTGACGTCAAAGGAGTCATTTGAGGCTTAATTCGATTGTATACATACATGCATACAGAGAGAGAGAGAGAGAGATGTTTGTCCTTAAACAGCATTTTCTATCTGCCTTCAGTGACAATGGCTAATACTGGATCATTCAAACAGGAATGGAAGACTCCCAAAATAATCCCCTTTTTTGAAAGATGGAAACCTCTTCTCTTCCAAACATGAAGTCAACATATGCCCTGAAGCAGACGTATTAATTACACTTTAAAAAATTATAAACTGTAGGTTCGGCAAGATTCCTACCTGGTGTAATTTTCCTGCATGGAGAAAAATTCCTCCATACAGGAAAATTTCACCTCATAAGAATGTTTTCTGCAAAGTATCATTTTTTTAATGCGATGGGTTAAATAGGTGCATAATTCTTTTAGGAAATTTCCTAATCCAAGGAGCTGAGTTGCCACAGGCTAATTGTATATGATATAAAAATGTTTCCTATTGTCTTGTTCCATCTATAAAATGTAAGCACAGTCTTAAGAAGAATCAGCAGCACATGGTGTTCTTTAGAAGTCAAAACAGTTCCAACAAATCTGACAATAGGACTGGAGAGATGAAATATGTTTCTAAACCATATTTTTCTGCTCATGAGAGAACGTCAGAAAGCGGGGAGAGGTGGGTCAGAGTAAAATGGTGAAAAGAAATATTCAAGAGAGGAGGAAAGAAGGAGACTGAGGAGGGATCCTCTTCGAAACGTCCCACATTTCACTTTAAATAGTAACACACATCACTTTTCCTGATCCCCTTTGCTATGTCTGGGCTCTGAAGCAGAGGAGACATATGGCTTTAGCCTCACACACTGGCTGCAGCTTGAGGGAACTGAGGGGCTAAATTACCTCTGCGCTATTCTGACCCGCGAGCTTTCCTGCGGAGACTTGGCACGTGCTCCAGGCCCAGGTCTTGCTCTGACGGGGAGCTGGAGGGTGCTGGCAGGGGCGCAGGGCTTGCACGCACACCCTTCTGAAGGACTGGCTCTCTTACCACACTGGTTTTTGTTGCTGCTGTTGTTGTACATAGCACAGGAATCAAAGGCTTTAGGTGTCTTTAAAATGCAGTTTAAATGGTCTTTAAAAGAAAGTCTGGTACAACTGTGGACTAGAATTTAAATCCATTTCAATGGACAAGGGTCCTGGCAACTACCGATTCGGTTTCGATAGGAAGCAAACGGATGCTGAGAAGGAATTGAAAGGCAGTGAAGGAAAGCAATGCAATTTTGCCACGGGGTCAGGTAGAAATAAAACTGTTTGCCTCTGTCTTAAGGATTGTTGACAGATTTCAACACCCTGAGGGAAGGAGTGGTAGACGATGGTATAGCACAGAAAAACTTGTCTTAAGCAATGAGTTGGACCCCACCAAAAAGTGGTTGCCTAGTGATGGCGCTTTGTGAGATCGAACAAAATCATGCCGGGAACTTCAGAATTGGATCGATGTAGTCTCCAAAGAGAGGAGGTTTTCATTTGCGGGCAGCCTTTTACAATATGTTTGTCTGTGAGCGGACTAACGTTTGGAGATGGAAGGCCAACTTCACACCATCAGATATTCATCCAAATCCATGCAGCATCGGAAGATGCGAATAACTGTTTCTAAAAGGGTCTACTTTTCTGTAGAAAGTTGTTTTGACGCTAATGTTTTTGATGGATCCCTGGTCCCTAGCATTTGTTATAGTCCTTTACCTGTGCAAATTATTTCCATCTTTTCACTGCCACAGCTGTGCTCCTTGGCACAGGTTCTTATTTAGAAAGTGGGAAAATTGCTGGGTCCGTGGCTCAACCCGCTCCTTCTGTTCCTTTATTCCCCCACATGGGAGCAGAGGCAAAGTTAAATTGCAGAGTGTCAGAATTGCTGAAGAGCAAAGTGTTAAGGAAAGACTGTAATTGATACAGAGCAAAGTTACCGTATATTTTTGCAGCATTTCTAAAAGTGGGAGCATAACTTTTCAAACAACTAGGAAGTGCTTACAAATTGCCTCATGTGAGTTGCTTTTCTTCATTTAGCAGTATTTAGGAGAACTGAATGGTTTTGCTCGATTATAGCAGTTAATTTGATCTGATGCAATTGATGTAAATCATGTAGTTAGCCTGATTTATGTCAATTGTGCCAGCAAAAATTTGTTTATAAACCAAGCCCGGAGTGTCTTTCTTAACACCAAAAGTATTTTTGTGACAACTGCTGCTGTGAAGTAGAATACATATTGCCAGGCAAACAACATTTCAATTGTATTTTTGATTTCTTTATGGGTTTAGGTAGGGAAGAGACTTGAATTATTAATTACAGAAATGTGACATTTTGTGGTAATTTCTTAGCAGATTTGGGAATTTCATTTTCAGAAAAAAGCGCGCTATTATGTTCAAAAGACATTCGGAGAAATAGAATGGTGTTTTCTCACTAATGCATTTCCAGTAAACATGGAGATTAAATGTTTTTCAGAGATCTATAATTGTATGCTGACAGTTCCTCCACTGAGGGAAGACCACTCTACTGAGGAACAATTGTCCCACATGTGGATGATTCAAAATTCCTACTGTAAGGGATTTTGTGGCTTCTGTGGGCATTTATTACGGCATTTTAAAATATCATGTACCAGTCTTAAGGCAGTGACATTCACTGGCTGGTTCTTCTCTCTCAGGATTCTCTTCCATTGCAACTGTAGCAATATCTTAGGGATCAATGAAATTACACTGATACAAAGCTGTTGTGAGAGGAAGACCAGATCAGATGCATGCAGGTATTTTTACCTTATGCCTCTTTATTATCATCAGTAAAGGCACGCTATATAGTTATATATTTTAAGTATTGTAAAAGAATGGCTGTTTTTTTTAATCTAGAATGCTTTGAATAATACATCTCATAATTGAATTGTCAGTTTAAGAATCTTTGAAAACCAGCATACGAACAAACAGCTTAGGTTTCCTGTTACCTACTGCATGTATATAGGTCTTTCGAGGGGCTCCAATAGCAACAACACGCAGCATGCTCTCAGTCACACCTCTCCTTTTCGTATGCACAAAACTGCCATATGTTTCTTCAGTTTCTCTGTCAGCTTCACTGTTCTTGTTCCTGTTAAATGCAGAGCCTGGAAGGTAGATGTGAATTGCCTCCGGAGCAGGGCAGAAGTGGTAAATGTGACCCTCTGGGAGGGAAATTCATTATGTGCAAATGCTGCCCAGTGACATAAATCAGCCCCCGTGGAGTTCGGGAGGAGTGTTTCACCCTCTCAAATCTCTGCCAGTGCTAGTTAAGCTGACAGTCAGTTACAACCATGTCGTATACCCGCCCTTCCTAAAGAAATGGGGTTTTTTTGACTGTGTCCCTTCCTGTTGAATAGACCAGATCCTGATACGCTATATGGACAAATTGAGTAATTTGGTTTCATGCATTCTTGAGACACTGTCTTCTTGCTGTGCTGCCTCAGCGCTGTTCTCTGGGGAACTGTCACAAACCTCCAGCTAATGCAAGTTAGGAAAGCAAAGTTGCTGGCAATAGGAT
Organism: Anhinga rufa; assembly: GCA_013400875.1. NCBI lineage: Eukaryota > Metazoa > Chordata > Aves > Suliformes > Anhingidae > Anhinga > Anhinga rufa. Next base: position 12,662 of record VZTV01034464.1, on the reverse strand, counting down.
TGTTACTATCCCCCAAATCTGACTCTGTCCAAAATCGTGATGATGCAGTTCATCTGGCTCAGGGCGAATACACGCTTTGTTATACATAACACAGACATGATTACATTTTCCATTTGGTAAAGTCATAGCATAGCTTTAAGTCCTCTAAAAATAGAGACGTGATTCAAGTTGCAAACAAGATGGATGGATTTCAAATGGCTGCATTACACATAGAGCAAGCAAAGTGAAATTAATAAGAAAAATCTGGTTTGGGGACTAGAGCTGTCTCTTTTGTGCTCTCTTTTTCTAAGCAAATGCTTAGCTGTGAAGCTGTGTAATCAACAGTTCCACTGTTGCAAGTAGAAAGAGTCTGTTTTACTTAAAATGCAGGCTGTTAAAGGCTTTACCCTCCTGAAATGACAGAGCAAAGAAACAATTTTTCTTAACTCACTGACCTATTTGTTTACCTGCTGAGTTGCCAAATATGCATTTAAAAAAGACATTTGCATTGGCTAGAAAATGAGTATGTATACATACAGTATCCTCCCACACCTCTTATAAGGAGAAACTGAGGCTATTTTAATTACTAGTTTTGCACTTTCTGTCCCTTCTTACCCACAGCAGCCTCACTGACCTCTGCAAGAGCCAATTTGAAATTTAATTGCAAGTATTATTGTTCAGGCTACAAGCAGGTTAATAGGGTGTTCTTCTCGGCTCTGGGTGCAAGGGTCCACTATGCCAAATAGCATTTAGTGGATAAATAGGAGCTGCATCTGACAGGCCAGGATGTCAATGCCTTTTAAAAGGATGGCAACATTAATTTTACAGGGAGAATTACTGGGGGGAGACACGTGGCAGTTTGTCCAAGACAATGCCCGAAGCAGAACCGTGAGGGGAAGTCGCAGGCTCATTAAAGGGGAAGAGATGCTCCTTAAAAACACTCCTGGTTTATACGTTCAGGAGTTAGGGCAGTAGACTCTTGGGGCTCTGAACTTCCAGATCCCATTCAGGGATCTGTCCAGGCTCTTTGTGTGATCTCAGGTGTGTGAGTCATTCTGGGCCTCACATCTCTGAAACGGGGGTATTAGCAATTCCCTAGTCTAGAGGTCTGGGGAGGTTAAATTCAGATAGGAAAGAGAAAGGAGAGATGTAGGTGGTGTTATGGAGATGAAGCCAGAATACAGGCTTTGTGGGCTGTTTGCACCAGAAAGCCCTTACTTTCTGCGTAAGGGTTTGGACGTTTTATACTGAATTGGCCAGAGACCTGGCGTTTTCCAAGGACTGAGGAGGAGAAGGTTTCCTCCTCTTTCTGTCTCCAGTGCTGAAGGTCTGCATCACTGTTGCCATCTCCCTTTAGGAACTGCAGATCCTGTGGAGGAAAATGATGCGCTTAAAGTAAAATGCACCTTATGTAAAGAGTAGTTTGTAAAATAGCATATTTATCTAGAGGTAATTAATACATCTTATAATTAACAGCAAACATTATGCTCTCTGCATAATAAATATTTTAAAATAGGGAATGCATTTCTATAGTACCAAATATTTGATTTTTCAGAAAGGTAAAATCCTATGCAAAGATTTGAAGCTTACTTCAAAATGATATTCATAAATGCTGCTGTACATAAGCATTCAAATATCATCAGTGTGCTTTTTCAAGGTGTTACATATTTTTTTAATGTCTTCACTCAGTTCACAGTGTTTTCGGTGTTAAACAAAACCATAAGAAAAGCAAAAATGTAAATATTCCTATAAAGTTATTTGTTGTTTATTTCCTTACTGGTGCACATGAATAAAAGCAGTATGAACAGAAAAGGAAAAAAAAGCTTCCAAAACCATAAAGCAATGTAGTGCAGCACACACAAGGATTCTCACTGTAACTTTAATGAGGTTCATTAGGTTTCTGATTTGTGCCGAGGCTGAGGTTATGACCAAACCTGACTCCTCAGTGTTCCCGTGGACCAGCGCTGCTCTGTCTGCCCATATAAGTATCCATTTTTTTCTGTTCAACTCATCGTTGTGGTGACTCGGCTCCTGGGAGTCCCTGAGATACTGATGACTTACTCTTTGGGCCTCACCTGCTTGCACAGGTTTTTTTCCCAAGCACAGTTGCCATGGCAGAGACCTGCCATCCTGACATGCTTGTAACGCAGGCGGTCAAGAGTCAAACTAATCAACCTTCTCAGAGGTTAGACGTGGGTGTTAGTGGGTGCTGAGCCCAAGGACACCAACCAGAGCACGTAACTATGGGGAGAGTCCCACCGGTTTGAAACTGGACGCATTCGGATGGACGCCAAGAGTTCGGTGGTTTGCAGGGCTGCACTTCTTTGTGCCCAAAGCACCAACAGCACTGGCCATCTTGCAGAGCCTTGACCTTACGACATGCTAGCTTTGGATTTTGAATTGCTCATTGATTTATCAGGATATTGCAAATCCAGATTAAAAATCCCACCAAGTATCACTCCATTTTGTCTTGTCATTTTCCATTGCTAACAGCAGACAATGAAGGAATAATTTGTTACTATGCTACAGCTCTGGAGTATTGTAAATTCTCCTAATCTAGCTTAGTCCATAGGTAGTTCATGGGAAAAGGACAAGAAAATTTCCAATAACTCTCTCTTTTCTCTTTTGTAAAGAATGTTGAACCTGGTTCTGGGCTTGAAAGCAATTAGTTTTGAGGCTGTTAAGAATAAATTGCTGATACCCTAGAATCCTCTTAATTGCTATCCTGATCAATGACACGCCTGCTTAATTGGGATGATTGGCAGGCAACTAATCCTGTGCAATGCATTTCAATTACTCTAAACAATATATTAATGGCCTACCTATGTTTAAATGGCACATCTCCTGTTGTCTTCTGCCGCTGCAAGCTTTTCCTAAGAGCTATAAAGAGAGAGCTGAAAGCTTGAGAGGAGATATGTCCTACTTAAGCTGCCCCCTGCTTTCTTCCTGTTCTCCTGCTTCTACATCACTCGACTCTATCCCAAATATTTAATCAAAATTATTGCATGTACACTTAAAGACAATTCATGAACTACAGTGGAGTATTTCCCAGCACTATGCATTCCCCTGGTTCCCGATTCCCCTGGTTCCCGATACCTGGAAGAATCGCTTCATTGGTTGGTTTCTGTTTACATCGGGTTCTTTGTGCTAACCAGAGTGTGCCGCTACATGTAGCCTGTTCCTGCGGTAGCTTCGCACTTCATTTTCTAATGGTATAAAAATGTGTAATTGGACAAGGCTGTGGTTTTACTATTAGCAAAGAATACTAATAATGTATATTAATGTTCTTTTGTTATTAGGGGAGCTTATTTAAAAAATGTCAGTTTTGTAATGATGAAAGAGATAGTTGTCTAGGAAAAAAAAAAAGCATTTCATTTTAATTAGCTCTAATTAGAAGCTTAATAGATTTTAAGGACAGAAGGAGTCATTGTGATCTTTAGGGTTAGCTCCACATGACGTAGTCACATAAAACAGATCCAGCTTCTGATGGTACATCAATGTGCATACAGCAGATATCTACTTCTTACTGGCCATTCAGACGCATTCTGCTGTCAGGAGGGAGGATGTGATTCTCCCCTCTTAAGATAGACATCTAAAACAGCTTATATCAATCATGTCCTAAAGACACCTAGATTTAAAAGGTCCATAGACTAAAAAGGAAATTGAGAATGACTAGATCAGTATGGCAGATATTAAAATATAGATCAGATGAATCCCACTGTGTCTCATATATCCCACAAAATCATGAAATAAAGAAGTCTTCAACAGTCACTGCCTTAGCTTGGAGGTGTCTGAACTTATAAAGTGTTTTGGCCCTGAGACTTCCCCATGCTGCAGTTCTGTCTGGTGTGTGCAGCCAGAGCTGCCCTTGTCTCACCGAGCATTTCCAAACTGAGACAGTGAAAAGCCTTCAGTGTGGGAAAGCACTCTGACTGCGTGCATGTCCCGTGCCTGGCTGGCCCAGGTCCTTTGAAGGAAAGCTGAGCGAGCAGGCGATGTGGGAATACATGCTAGTAGCTCATCTGCTTGGGTCGGCAGGAACTGGGATTATAGGGAACACCATTAAACGTTCAATCTCCACAGGTAAGACACAGATCCTTGACAATTAGCTTTTGCCTAAGCCATGCTGAGATTAATCAGGGTGCTCCCAAACCTCTTCTTGGCCACCACCTCATAGTGGTGAGTGCCCATAACATGTGCTAGTTGGACTTGGTCCTTCATTAGGAGGCAGATATGGCTGTTGTCTTTTTGACTCACCAGAGAAAGAAAGGGGGCTACTTTCCATACAAACAGATATTGATCAGGAGCACTTTCTAACTTTTTTTTTTCAGTAGGAAAACTGAAGTCAGTTCCTGTTTCAGCCTCGGTTCATTCAAACCCCACTGTCCTGCATCTGAGAAGACTGCCTTAAACCCAAGGCTATTGTAAAAAAAGGTTTCTGTGCAACTGGTATTTGAAAATTCATCCCTCCTTTTCTCATTGTCTGGTGTTACAAACCCTGAACCACACAGTAGCTGTGTTTGAGCTTCCCCTGCCATCCATCCAGCTCAGCAGGGGAGCCTGTCTCTGCCTCCCCCAGTTCTTACACATTCACAGGAAGGACAGTGTCAGCACCACATCCTTCTTTTTAGTGTTGCTTCGTTGCTTGCTCTAGATATATGTTCAGTGTATGGATTTTTTGGACTGCCTTTTTGAAGTGTGTATTTCTTCCCATGAATAGGGATCCTGTACGTAAATCTGGTCTTTGGATTCAACCTGGCAGAGGAAGGAACATCAGGTTTAGGTTTTGCAGATCCTCATAGGGAAGTCCTCATGTCTTCCTGTTTTTGGTCACATCCTTAGTCTGATGTTGCATCATGATTCTTGATAAACTTGTAACTAAATTATCTGTGCCATGCTTCCAGGTTTCGCTTACCTAACTGTCTTTGCTGTATGGCCCTGAATTTGGCATGGACCATTTTTGCTCAGTTAAATTCTGCTTTTAGAAATATTCTTCATCCTGTGTAAGTATCTACTGATGTGCCGCATAAGTACCTAAAGCAATGATCAGGTGACTACTTAGCTTTTCTTTGATAAGTAATAGACCACATCCCTTAGATCTTCAGCTTTGTAGTAAGAGGGAATAACTCTGGTATATATTGTTAATAAATACAGTTTTAAAAATTTGCAAATAGAAAAAAAATACGTTGATCTTTTTTTAGAGATGCTAATTTCTGTGCATCTATTTCATGCATATTTGTTTCTGTTTATCCTCTTACTGATGCATTTCTTGAGAGATGTTATGGTGTAACTTGTGCTGAACAGGCAAATGAATTGTTTTCACAGCACTTACATAGGTGTAAAATAGGCTCCTTTATGCTATACATTAAACCTCTGGAGAATTGTAAAGACGGACTTTTAAGATTTCTACCTTTGCTACACAGCTTTGCAAACTTCAGTCTTATTATTGTCCTTATATGTATAATCACTACCCCTGGGACAACCTTCCTTCCCAGCAGCAGTGTGTAGTTGCTGAATTTGTGTTTTTTAAGAAATGTTTCTTTTCCTGACAGTTACTCCACAGAGCAAAGAGAAAAGGACAAGTGTTTTCTCAGATGTTGGTTTGGTGACAAGGGCAGGAGACTGAGTAGGTTAGAGTATTAATGTGCCTTTTTAGGGGAAGAGAAAAGGGAATAGTGATATGTAAGAGGAGTCAAAAAAACAGAAGGAAATTGTGTAGATGTGTAGAAGATAGGTCATAACCGACAGGGATGAAGATGATTTTGCAGTGACACTGCAGGGAAGGAGATGATGGGAGCCAATGGTGGCTTGCTTGGGGGAAGCATCGGGGCACAGCGAAGGCTGGGGTCCGGGAGCAGCTGGAGCTCCTCGAGGTGGCAGGGCAGGACCTGGCAGCCAGGGCCCGTCCCACACCCCCCCGCCCCCGTTCAGGAGCAGGGCAGCCGGGGGGCACCGGGGGCAGCCCCAGCCATTCCCTGGCAGGGGAGTAAAGCAATCTGTGTGCGAAAATGAGTTTGTCTTTGCCTGCCCATCCTGGTGAGCGTGAGAGCAGGAGAGGTGCGGTATGGCCATCGGCCAAAAACCAGTGCTACACCAGGGGATGCACAGGGACTGCTAGAGGGTTGCTCCTGAGGTTGACACTGGCCAGTGTCAGGACAGAAGGACACCAAGACAGACTTCCATGCAATGGAGGAATAGGGTGATCAGGCACAATATCTTTGGATTCACCTTTTCCCCTGTGGTGTTACAGTCACAAAAGCAGTCATTTCTTTTGCTTGAACTGCTTCTCTGTATGAATAGCATTAGGTTTTGTGGGCTGGGTATGTAAAATAAGTGTAAGCGACCACTTGATGTGCAACAGAAGATGCTCCTAGTAGGAAAGACAAGTGAAGGTGTGTGGGGAGAAGGAATGGAGGCCTGTGGACTCCTTGCCTGTGTGTGAGGATATGGTGTATCTACCTAATGCACAAGGGAGGGCAGTCTCCAGCTATGTCTTCCGATACTCTTCCCTCTGAGGAATGGGGCAGCGCTTCAAGTAGACTTTTGATGGCTGCCTTAATGAATAAAGCTAATTTTGTCATAATAGAAAAAGTTTAAAACTTTAGCTTTTGTACAGTATGAAATGAATGAACTGTGCATCAGAAACATCTGTCAGGTTATAGAATAAAGGCTTAATTACCATTTTTGTGTGGTGTGGAATAATTCATGCTGGGCCATCAAAATTTGTCTTCTGAAATGTATGGGAAAAACACATTTTCTGGTCTTTCTTGTTGCTTTCAATAGACTGGTTCAGACTGGGGGGAGGGAGAAAACAGTTGTACCATGTTAGCACCAGTGAAAATCTGCAGGGTGTGATGCAGTAGTATGAGCATCTTCAAAGTGCCTTACAAATAGGAATTAATACATTGATGTTGGACAGGGATTCTGTGGCCAGCATAATGCTGCAATTCTATCAAGAGTTCAAGGGTGTGATTTTCAAAAGCACTTAAATGACTTTGTAGCACAAATTCAGTTCGGTGCCACTTAGTATTCTGTTGCCTAAACCCTGTGTTGAGTTGCCGTATGTGTTGGCACTGAAATAAAGATAGCAGCAAAAAGGGAAGAGATGGGGAAAGACCTCTATGAATGCTCTGAGTTCTGGAAAATCTGTCTTGCTATCACATTGCAAATTCCATATGTTTTAACTATTACGGAGTTGTATGTATGGCTACAGAGAAAGAAGCTGCCTATTCAGTGTAGCAAATGAAGTATATTGCCAAAGACAATAGTTGGAAGGAAGAGCCATCAGTAGGAGGAGGATCTCGAGCAGTTTGGAACAGAAGTTGGGGTAGGTATTTATTCTCCTAGTCTGCTTTTAGCTCTTTCAGGCATCTCATTTAGATGCTCTGACTCAATACGCTGGGGCTGACTGGCTGTCTCTTTTCATTGACTAAGCTAGATACCCAACATGGGCATGCATATATGGTGTGAAAACCTGCCAGGATGTATATTTTTATCAGTGAGGCTATGTTACAAAATTGGAACAAATAGCTAGAAATCCCTAAATGAAGGTTGGATACTTTAAAAAATACTCTTCCAGAAACTGTTAGCTTTATAATGGAATCCCTGAGTGAAATCCTATGGGCTTGTGTCATGTGAGTCGTCATATTAGAAGAACAAAATGGTCCCTTTGGCCTTAAAAATAATATGAAAATCACTATAAGCTGCTCTCAAGTCTCTTATATTCCCTGGACAGTGCATCCTGGGCTATAGGGCCTAAGGAGCAGAATGCAGCATATTCATGATGCATCTTGGCTCCATTGTGGCAGAGAAGTTTAAGAAAATATAAATAATCAAGAATTTATTAACCCCTTGGTCCCAGTTTTATTCTCTCTCCTCTTTATGTACTGTAGACACACAGAATATTTTAATTGACTCAGTTGTAAGTATGATGGGATGAGTTAATAGGATTTATATTCTTTGTATATACTTCATAAATTCTGAAGCACTATAATGCATTGGAGTTATAGATAAATTATATGAAGAAGCTGGTGAATTGAATAATAGAAAGAATAATAGGAAAACAGTAATTGAAAAACCTATAAACTCTATTAATGCATGCCCTTCCTTTATTAATTTGTAATAATAATGTAGTGGATAAATCAATCAAGGATATTACAACAACAGGTGGCTTAAAATGTTCTCTTCTTACAAGATTTCTTGCAATTTTATTCTAATTCCACACACTGAGTGAATTAAGGATGGAGTCAGTCAGATACCGTTCTGTGTTACGCTGGACTGATTTTGAGCGGAGCTGTATTAGTGTAATTGGGAGCAGAATTTGGCCCTGAGCTCTTGCTTACCATGTGAGGAAGGAGAGAGGAGAGAGGGACACTCCCCAGATTTGTCCATAGTTTTCTAATTTGAGACTTGCGCAGAATGAAACCCTGAACCCAAGCGCCTCTGTATCAACAGCTGCATACATAATGCATAAGCTATTAAGCGTTATGAAGAGTGCTCTGCTTGTTGGGTAGCTGCAGAATAACATGGCTAACAGATGTTGTGCTTCTAAAGCAGTTGACCTCCTGAGTGTGCTTTTATCTTCTGATCTGCAGCGTACTGTGGCTCCCTCACTAGTGCGTACACAAGGCAGACAGATTAGCGTTAATTAGAGAGAGGCTTTGCTCATTTTTCATTGCCAGTTTCAATTTTTGGGAAAGGAAATGATTCTCTCCTTTATGATTTCAAATAAGGGCATTTTAGTGTATGTACGTGTGTGTAGGGTTAGGCATTCATCAGTGATGCTTATGCTTAAATTGGCTGGTGCAGGTCTGGAAGTCAAGTATTGAAGTCCCGAAGTGGATGAAGGCTGACAGGGAGGATGGGGAGGGCAGAGCCAGGCTTGGTGCTGGCTGTAGGGCAGGAGTCCTAAGAGGAAAGCCAGAGGAGCCAAGGAGCCATGCCATTTTGCGGCATGGGTTCGTGAGGAGAAGCATTAGCTGATTATTCCTTCTAGGGCATTACTGAGCTTTATTAAAGCATTTTGCATTGCTGCTTGTAATGAGAAAGGAAAGGGAGCTCTCTCCACCTTCTGACCCACCTCCCTCAAGCACCAATGCAAGGGAGGATTTATTGCTTCATTAGCAGCGTGATCACGCTTCACAATGAGTATTAAAGTATTGGCTTACTGGGTTATTTAGGGAATGACTCTTCCCCCAGCTATCCCCCCTCCCACTGCCACTGCACACCCACTTTATTTCATATGCTTTTGCCATTTACCCATCACGATCAAAATATCACTGTTTTCCTTTCTGTAGTGATAGGACACTGGCAACAGAACAAATATTTTTAGGTTGACAGTATGTTACAAAATTGTAATGTGGGCAGGGTAAATTGAAATCAAACCAGAACTGAATTCCACTCATTCTTCAGATTCCCAGGCAGACTAAGACATCTTTTGCAGTTCATTGATCTTTTAACATGGGCTTAGAGATCATTCCCAGACAAGGGGAATAAGTTCCCAGATGGTGAAAGCTACGCTCTCTGTTCCATTTCTTCTTGGGTTTTTTTCCCCACAACTCTGTATTTCCTGTTGTGAGAATATGGCAGGGCCTCTTCAGTGCCTGTGTTTACCTACGCACCTTCTTAATTACCCCTATACATCGGTATTTTATCAAATAGCATAGGTTCACTTTATCTGATGTCTTCCTGAATATATCCGTGATAGAGAAGAACTTTTGCTTTTGTAAAGCAGCAATTGTGGTAGTCTTGTGAGCGTTGCTTTCTTCTATCATTAATTTCAATTATGTCCTGTTAGATTTCCACAGCAGCTGTCCAGTGATGAGGCTCTGTAGGCCACCATGCCTTGGCGCTTCGAATTGTGGTTATGTTTAGAAAAGTGAATTCTTGTTTAGCCTGTCTACTGCCTGTGTGCTTTGAGCCATATTTGCTTACTTGACTGACACAAACACATTTTTATTACTGCTACCATCATAGCGCCAATATATCTCCAAGCTGCAGGGTGACCTGTAATCTGCTCTGTCTCATGTAGCCTCAACGACATTGTCAGCAATGCTTTAATTGTAGATGATATTTTGGCCCTGGTGCTTGGAACAGACTCAGCTTGGCCTCCATCCACAAACAAAAAAATTGTGACAGTGTATTTTTTGTCTTTATATGTTAGAAGGCAATTCACTACTTGCTACTTGTTGGTTTTGTCAGGAGTGAGCAGTCTTTGATACTACCAGAGCAGCAGTCAGAGAAGCTAGGGTTCAAGACACTTCTTTGGTGAACCTCAGGGGTGTTCAGCAGATGCATATGCTCACTCTCTGAAGTGTCTTCAGAGGCAACATCCTTGTCGGACTTGCTCCATTTGTATGAGCTGAATACTCTGAGCCGCCTACGTGTTTTCCTGTTTTTTCTCTTGGACTTGTAAGACTGCTCTGCACACAGATTTTTACTATCAAAAGGTATGATGCTTGTTTTGGCTCTATAGCTGATACTTGTTTTGGCTCTGTAGTAATGAATGGAATTATTTTTAGCATTAAGGCAGGCTAATTTGACAGTGCTATTGCAGTTTAACAAATTAACACTTCAATTTGTAATTTCTACCATCTCTTAGGGGAGGGGTTGTCCTGAAGGGTGCTACAGTTGGCAGTGGCAGCAGGCACCACCATCAGCAGCAGCAATGGTTCCTGACTCCTTGCAATTTTGAAATGGCACAAGCATCAGTACTGGCATGTTTTTCATGGTATGGGAACACCTGCATTATGAGCACTCATGCCAGGATGCATTGCTGTGATGGAGAAAGGAATAACCAGGGCACTGCAGAACTTTAGAACTTTTCCGCTACTAATATTCGTACTGAAGATGAGTACTATTCTTGTCTGTATTTCACCACTGATAACACTATGGCTGCCTCTCCCTTTGCTTTTTAGGGCTCCCTTTAGGCACCTAGGTCTCTACACTAAGAAATAAGTTATGCCAAAGATTCTTTGCTGGCCCTGAAGCCGAGGGGTGTGGCACAGTGTGTGTGCACACTGCTAAACTCTCTTGCCCCTCAAAACTTTGTGACCTGATTCAAACATCCTATGTGGAACATGAGGCCAGGGACTAAAGTAACACACAGAATGGCCAATGGCATGCAAGTGCTGGAGCCCATGACCTGGCCTTGTTATTTTAGCAGCATAGATGTAGTCCTTGAAGGCAAATAACTTGCTTGTCTCTAGTATCTTGGCCTGTATCTGGTATATATCAAGACTGCCCTTGCTCTGAACACTAAACAGAAAACTTTAGGACCAACATGGCCGTTGCAGTGGTCTTTATTGTGTTCCTTCACTGAATCTTGATGATGCCTCTCCAATGTGTGTCCCCGTTCCTTGTCCATGGTATGGTTGTCTCTTGGTTCAGTGCTTTTGGGAAGGTCCAGAAAGTCCTCCAAAACCTGTGTACACAAATAGAAAAAACAAGAAAGAGTTTTTCCCCTCCTCTTTTCCTTTCCCACACCAAGGCTCTCTCCAAGGGGACGGCATCCAAATCCCTCTGTATCTTCTTGGGAAATGGTAGAAGGATTTCATGGGGCATGCCTGAGAGTCCCGGCCTGGCAGTCACAGCACAGAGGGTGCTGAGTCCTGTTCCATGTAGGTACACATGTGATTGAGCCTGTAGGGGCTGTCTGCTGCTTTGTCTGCTCCAGGGGAAAATATATAGGCAGGGCCCTTGCAAAACAGTGGACCTCAGGCTACATTTGTCCATCTCCTCACTTCTTTAACTACAAAATTATGGAAGTTGGTGGGTTTGGGGCTGATGTGGTTGGCCATGGGACAGCAGATGAGCTGGGCCTGGGCTAAGCGCTAGGAGGTTCTGTGGGAGCCTGTAGGATGCATATAATGAAAACACATATGATTATCATGCAATCATAATTTTTGTTGTTTCTGTGGTTGAGAACACTTGGCTTTGATTTAGCTAGGCCCTGAGCACAAGCTTATCATTAATAATCAGGAAACTCTTCTATTCTTTCTGTTTAATTAAAAGAAAATTTCTCCACTATTTACCCCATAACCACATCCCTTACAATCACAGTTTTATTTTCTGGCAATCCAAAACTTTGAGAGGTGAATACCTCTGAGCTCAGGCATTGGATGGGATAAATACCCCATTTTTAGTGGTAGTGTTTGGCATAGTTACTCATAATCAATATTTAGTTAAAGACATACTAGATCATGCCTCAGAATAACTTGAACGTAAAGGATGCTGTCAGATTTTGGCAAACCAGAAAGTAAGTACCTGTTGCAGGAACAAAACCAACTCAATACAAGCACATTGTCAGTCACAGTGTTGATTGTGTTCTTTTATTTTCCATAACCTTGTTTCATGGATTTTCAGTTTCTGGCATTTTTTCTCACTGTGTGAATGATATGTTGGGATTAAGGCATTAACTCTTAAGACAAGGCTTTCCACTTTCTAAGTTACCTCACTTGATGATGACTATACATTAAGTTTCATATTACAGCTCTTCTATTTGCAGAGTCTCCTAACTTGATCCTCTTACAGAATAGAGTTTTCCAGGGGGTAACAGCAGCATCTAGCTCTGCTTTAGTTTCTGCCTTTAACAATCATGTGAAAAACTAAGGCATGAGTCTTAACAGGGAAAACCAGTTGTTAAAGGCAATCCAATCATGTCCTTGTGTCCTGGTTTAGCCCCA
>VZTV01034459.1:927-19705 GCA_013400875.1 Anhinga rufa | reverse complement strand
AGAAACCCTATAGTTTAGGAACGCATGTTTTTATTTTGAGGGTAAGACAGAACATACTCCTGTAAGCTGTGCTTACTAAACGGCATATCTAGATACTACTCTATGTAAAAACTGTATAGGAAGTATTCTTAAATTGTGTGGTTACTACATTATAATATACTACCTACCTAGTTTTCCACACTATAATGAATGTGTAAGTAAGCCAAATGAATAAATTAGTACCTTACTTCATTTTTATTCCTAACAAACTTCTTCTGTCAGGCTGCTAGATGAAATGGTACTAAAGCTAGATATCTTTCTTCAAATACAGTTCAGGATTTTTTTCTTGGATTCCCCGCNTTTCTCGTCGCCTCCCCCCCCCCCCCCCCCCCCCGGTGTGTGTGTCTCTTTTCTGCCACCCTGTGGGCCTATTTATTTTATTTCCAGAATGGATTCTTCCTCTATTTCCTGTATTTCCTGGAAAAGAATAGTTATGTTTTTTTCTTACATGGGTTTTTCTGCCATTGTTTTCTACTAATCTCTGTTTTCAGAGCTGAAGTTTAGCAGAACTCCTCCTAGTATTTTGAATGTTGCATTAACTGTCTTGATCAATTCAATTTTAATGGCCTCATCTCTATCCTTTTTTTTTTTCTGAATTTTTGTAAGCAGATCAACAAGAGGAAACGACTGGCTTTTCAGTCAATGTTACTTTGACTTTTTCTCCTAAAGCAAACCAAGCAGAAATTTTTGAGTAAGGTGTACAAGTTTTACCAGAAGAATATGTAGACATAATACAGTGTCGTATTATTCTCATACTAAGTCCAAAACACAGCACTATACCAGCTACAATTAAGAAAATTAACTCTATTCTAGCTAAAACCATGACACAGAGGAAGGAATTTTGACTTCTGATTGGAAATATTCTGTAGTCATAAAATTCTTGAATAAGAAAAAAACCTTATTTTGCTTACGCCATTTGTTTTCCTTATATCCCCTGTAGAATTAAACATTTAGTATGTGTTCCTCTTGATTCCCATGAAGACCAAGTGATCCAGCAGGAGTTAATCCAGTCAGTTTAAAGTATGTATGTAATTTTAGAAGGTGAAAAAGCATGGGTGTTTATTTTCAGCTGTCTGCAATCAAGTTACTGTCCTGCAAAAGCACTGAAGCTTTATTTCAGTATATGTTCCAGTGGGACTCCTGACTCTATTACATTTGCATTTGATGCAAGTTAACCTGCTCTCTTATCTACTGACGTAAACTAATCTACAATTATTAAATAACCATCTTAGTTGTTAATTTTAGATCCTTCTTACATTTTTTTTTCCTCTGGAAACATCAAGATTTTAATTAACTTAATTCATTTATGGAATTCAGGAGTTTAAGACTTCTTCACATGGTGTTTAAAATAGCTTTGAATTTGATGTCTAAATGTGCATGCCATTGGAAGGACAGTTCACTGTAATCTGACTATGAGCTTTCTGGACTGTGTTGCTGCTGAGCTGGCTGAAAAAATGTATAGAAGTAAATGATGAGTATTTTAGCACAGAAGTGTCAAGCAAAAGACATTTCTCTAGTCAACATTCCTTGACTGTGGTAAGACACATGATTGCCAGAAGGGGTTTTTAAAGACAGAATTAAGCAAGTTTGCTGTATTTTTTGTTCATGCCATGTTTGCCTGCATCTGAAATAACATGGAAGTATCAATGGCTGGAATTTCAAAGGATTCTAGCAATGTTTTTTCTTCAGCTAACTTAGTAGCAAACGGCGTCATTTGAAGAATGAAGGTTTAAAAGTGGCCAAGTGTTTAATTTGCAGATTATCTGACAAAGTGGTCCGTTCATTTGTTGTCCTGTGCTTGGACAGCTTCCTCTGTGGATACTTAACTGACTATGACAGCGTTTGAAAAGAGAAGATCTTGTCAGGAAATCAAATTTTGTACAGTGGAATCAATGAGTATTTGGAAGCAGACATGAGGGATGGCGAGGCCAGTTGGTCAGGCTTTGAATACAGCACAGAGAACTGAGAAAGCATGTTTTGATAAGTGCGTGCTATAGATGAAAGCAGGAAAGGATCAAGACATTCACTATGAGAGTAGGGAGGAGAAAAGTTTGAGAAATGTTGTAGCATAGATGGATTCTTATGAAATATAGTAATTCTTTGGTTTTGACAAATATGTAGGAAAAATTGAATAAGGTTTCCTGAAAGGTCTAGATACATCAACTTCTGTAGTTTAACCAGTTAGAAAAGTGAGGACAGAAAGTATACTTTTTGTCCTTTTCTCTTCCACCTTTCTTTCCTCCCCACTTCCTTTCTCCCCTTTCCTGCTTTTTCCCCTTATATTTTGCTGGACAAAAAATTCTGGTAGAAGAAAACAGTAAAAGAAGAGTTTTAAAAGGCCACACCTCAGGTAAGTGTCCTTAAAACTTTGTAAAGGAAGTATTCTACACGCATTTCATAGTTTAACAAGACTTTAGGTTTCTCTTTGAAGTTTGAATTCAAATATAAATTATAATATTTTCCATTTTTGTGAGTTAGCCAACCTTTCTAGTGTAAAAATTGAACAGTGCCACATAAAGTTTAAATTTCCAACCACAACTCTTTCTGTGATTTTTAGATTAATTTATTATATACATAGAGATTCTTTATAGCTGTCAAAAGTCTAGATTTGATAATGAAAAAATTAATATTCTAATTTTATATGGCACATGAATCTTTAAAATAATATAGGGAATTGTTTATGAAAAATGAAGTCCTTATAGTTTTTATGCCTGATTTGTCTTGTTCACTTTTGTGTAGATACTTACTGTTTTATAATAAAATCCTGCTTTCCAGGAAAAGTGGAGTTTAAATGTGAAAAATATTTGAGCTTGTCCAAGGCTTATGTTGACTTAAATAGGTCTAGGTCTTCATGGTTGCCAGCTGAAGATAATTAGCTTTTTCTTCCTTAACGAAGAAAGGAAATGGAGCTGCAAGACATTTGTTGCCTTTTCTGTCATTATAATAATAATTTACGTAGTTAACTTCTGCAGTTTCTTAAATTGTTTTAGTGCTAAGCTGCCTACATTACATGTAATGGGAGTGACAAGTAGAAGCTGCAAAGCATATTTTTGTGGCAAGAGAAGGAATGATTGGCAGCTACATTCCTCGCTACAAGAAAAAGCTGTGTAGCAGAGCCTAAAAAATGTCCTAAATGTATAATCCTTAAACTTCAGAAGTTAATTTTGAAAATTGATTACCACTTTGGTTGCTTTTAACAGCACTACCAGTAATGGAAATTACAGAGAAAAGAATATGTATTTTATACTCTGAAATAACAATTTTACCCCATTTGGAAGAAGCCAAATAACAATGTCAAAACTAATCCAAATATGCGTTCTGGAATGCATAGGGACATCAACTGATACTTTGAAAACATACTGTTTTGATATGAAATGATTTAGGATGTGTGGTTTTATTTGGTGAGAGTTATGATTTACATTAATGTATTTTTGCAAACTGTAAGCTTAGCTCTAATATGTGTCATGTCTAGTTGAAGAAAAAAGAAGATCCAGAAATAAAAGTGTTAGTCTAGAAACTTGCATTCTGTTCCCTGTGTTGTTGATTCTCTGTGTGTTGTCCAGAAAAATTGTGTAGACCTGCATACCCAAAGGTATTTAGGAACCTAATACCTCTTAGCTAATCCGTAGTCAGAATTTTTAAGTATTAGTTTAATTTTTTTTTCCCCAAAGTGTGGGTTTTTTTAAGTTTGTTAATACACTTGACATAATTTCATATTGTGATTTAGCATCTCATATGTTGCTGAATTTAGAAGTAAAATGGCTAGGATTTAAGAGATATGAGTCTTGGGTCACCATTTTTTTGTTCTTCAGTACTTATTCCATGGGTTTTTCTCCAATCAGATTGAAGAAATTTGATTTGAAGAAAATAATATATTGGTACAAAATTGACAATATCCAAATCAACACAGAAGAGATGAGGCAAAATTGAGGGATAGCATATATATTAGTTTCCAAAAAATGTTTCAGAACTTGAGTAAAAGTAGTTTTTTAATCTTACCCATTTATTTCAAAAAGATTGATCCTTATCATTATTTGTCAATGAAAGAAGGTAAATTTTAAGTCATTCAAAAGCAGATTGATTGTATCATGGCTTTTAGTCACTACCCAACACTACCTGTAAATGAGTCCTTTCAGTTTTGTATCACCCGCAAGCTTGTTGAGTTATGCCCTGTTCCACCATCTAGGTCATTAATGAAGATGTTGAACAGTACTGTACCCTGTATCCATCCTTGCAGGTACTCCTCTAATGACTGGCTTCCAGCTGGACTTTCTGCCACTGATGACAACCCTCTCTTGTTAAAATCCGTTCAGAACTCTTTTTTCGAAGTATGTGTACCACAAAATCATAGAATCGTAGAATGTCCTGAGTTGGAAGGGACCCACAAGGATCATCAAGTCCAACTCCTGTCCCTGCACAGGACAACCCCAAATTCACACCATATCTCTGAGGGCATTGTCCAAGTGCTTCTTGAATAGCGTCAGGCTTGGTGCCGTGACCACCTCCCTGGGGAGCCTGTGCCAGTGCTCCACTACCCTCTGGGTGAAGAACCTTTTCCTAATACCCAACATAAATCTCCCCTGACACATCTTTCTGCCATTGCCTCAGGTCCTGTCATTGGTTACCAGAGAGAAGAGATCAGCGCCTGCCCCTCCTCCTCCTGCCCTTGTGAGGAAGCTGTAGAACACAAATAAGGTCTCCCCTCAGCCTCCTCTTCTCCAGGCTGAACAAACCAAGTGACTTTAGCCACTCCTCATATGGTTTCTCCTCTAAACCCTTCACCAACTTCATGGCCCTTCTCTAGACACTCTCTGGTAGCTTTATATCCTTAATGTACTGTGGTGCCCAAAACTGCACACAGTACTCGAGGTGAGGCCGCACCAGCGCAGAGTAGAGTGGGACAATCCCCTCTCTCGACCGGCTGCAATGCAGTGCTTGATGCACCCCAGGGCACGGTTGGCCCTCTTGGCTGCCAGGGCACACTGCTGGCTCATGTTCAACTTGCCATCGACCAGAACCCCCAGGTCCCCCAACTACAACTCAAAAACTAGTCTTCTCGTATCATAAACTTCTCCACCAATATTAATCTCTTCAATGCCACAGTGGTGGACTTGGCAACACTGGGGTAATGGCTGGACTTGATGATCTTAAAGGTATTTTCCAACCTAAATGTTTCTGTGATTCTATGATTTTGTTTATTCATACCAGTTCTTAACCTGTCATGCTTTTGATCCAAACACGTTTTCTTTTATCTGTGTAACACAATTGTTGAAACAGCTTTATAATCTTCATTGCTCTCTTTTTTGCAAATCTCATATTTTAGCACTTTTCTTCTTTTTTTTCTTTTCCTGTAATGATGGCTGTACTATTGTGTTTCTGATTACATGGTGGTACCAAGTTTCAGGTGTTTCACCAAAGTAACTGTGTTTCATTTTTGGGCAGGAAAGGAGGGGAGGGTCCTAAATCTTTGATTTTTTTGACACACAAGATTGTAGTTATCAAAATCCATTTGCTAATCAGATTAGATTAAATCCTTTCATTAACTTTCACTTTCCTTGCTTATGCTCTTATCAGGAGTAGTATTCTTCTGTTTGCTTTTTATTCTTTAATTAATTTACTGGGTAATTTTCTCATTTAGTTAAAAATTATGAATGGAATTACATAAGTCTTTTTCAACTTTCTTTTCTTATTTCTAATTTTGAAGCTCTTACTACATCATGTTGGGATGAATCGCAAGTTCAGATGGGATCTGAGCTTTGAGAAGAGCCCAGTTTCAATGAATGTGTTTCTGTTCTCTAGTACCTGAGAGACACTGCAGAGGATATAGTTCCTCCTTGCCAGTTTCAGAGTCTGTGTTTGTTTTTAGTTATTTACCTTCTCCTTCCATTCTCTATCTGCTTTCTGGCTCCAGTACAGTAATGTTTCAAATAATGTACTGCTTACCATAAACTAACACACAACAAGTTTTTAATCATTTGATTATCATAAAGATACATTGATCTTTATACAAGTTAGACAACCTAACTTTCAAAAATTTAAATTATAAAATATTAATACATTGAGACTTTGATGTAACACATTAACTCCTTAATTATTAAGTATTTTTATCTGATGTTTATTGCAGTGTGATAACAGTCACCATTTCATTTATGATAGCTTGCTAAAGGAAGTATACCCCTATTTGCTTGAGGTCAGATTGTACTTTTGCATACTGCATGCTACTTGTGTACTTCCTGTTAAAATCACCCACTTTCTCAGTGATTTCTTTTTTTTTGTTTCCCCCCTTGTTTAGATATACCTAGAAACTTCTAAGCATTTGTTGGAAACTTGCTAAAAGAGAAAACGGCAAAATCCATCTGACTGCTTTTTAAACAGTGTGATTTATCTGCATACAATAATTTAATACAAACCAAGGAACATTTGTGTTTTAAAAAAAATAATTGTCATTTAAGTGCAATTTGTTTCAGTATCTGGAGTTCATTGGAAGTTTTTTTCAGAAGACAGACTGAAATTCTTAACAAAGATTAATATGTCCTCTAAAAATTATCATACTGTTTTACCCCACACCTCCTTGTTGCCTCTGGGAGCCACCATTTTGTTATCACTGTCTCCCCACATGTGCACAGAGCGTGCTGGGACTGGCTGAGCAGCTGTCCCCAGTGATTTGCCCAAAGCAGGGTGGAACTGGAGGTCCCTGCCACTGCAGAGTCAGGGTCACCACTTTGCTTCAGCAATCATCTCATGGCAGGAAGCCCTCATGTCTGGCCACCTCATAATGCACATGCTTACATATTGCCCTGCAACTGGTTGCCAGTGGTGACAGCATCAAAGGCATGTGACCTCAGCACACTTACTGGCTGGCTGCTTACTTCCTTTGGACCAGAAAGTTCCCAGATATAAACTTATGTCCATTCATATGTATGTATATTCAGAGTAAATCTAGATCTTAAATCCTTTCCAAAGATGTAAAAATACATATTTTATTTATACTTTCATGTACCTTATATATAGCTTTATAGAAACATTATATACAATAAAGACATATATTTTACATAGTGTAAAGATATATAAATTAAATATAGATATATCTCCACATAAAAATGTATGCATAGAATTGTGGAAAAACATTTGTTAGAAGGAGCTAATGAAATGAATTAATTAAAGTTTAAATTCGAATGGAAAGTAACACCATGAAGTAGGTTGGAGCCCCCCACTTCACAAGTCCAAAGAAAAAATCCTGACATATTTGGGGTGGAGAGAGGTACAAGAGGACAAAGGAGGGGTATGAGGAGGGCATGGTGGGGAGGTGGGTGTGATCAAGTGGGAACATGACCAGGGGCTACTGGCCTGTCCTCAGAGATGGCCCACCACGGGGCCCCTGTGCACCCCCTGCCATGTGCAAAGAGGAGACCAATCGTGGAGCCCCACATCTGGCACCAAACTGCCTGCCAGGATGGCCATGCACTGTTTATTACTGGGGCAGCTTTGAGGCTTTACACTGTGTAGCAAGACACAGACATCGCTGTCTGCAAAAGTGGAAATCCAGAACAAAAGCCAGCTTCAGAAGAACATGGATCTGGAGACAATAAGGACAAGCCCCAGCAGGACTCCCAAAAAAAGACCACATGAAGCAGAGGAGCCATCTGGCAGGTCGAGAATCAGGAAGCAATTTCCAGGTAAGTTTCACAGAAAGGGCAAGTGCTGGTGAGAGCTGCCTTTGCCTGTTGCTTTGGGGGAACCTTGCAGTTTCTTTTATCATGTTTGTGAGGTACAGGCTTGTGGTATATCTGTTTCCTTATCCTTAGGTCGATGTCCTTATAGAACATTTAAAAAACTCCAGCTGACTAGCTGAGGAGGCAGAAGACAGAAGTGTTCCTATCTGGGCCTGCTGCAGTTAAAGAACAAGTAGAGAATGGACAGTGGCTTTCATGGAAGAGTGGAAAAAACCCCAACAAAACCTTGGAAAAAGCCTGACCAATGACTGATGCCCATCATGCACAGATACTTTCTAACTGGTTATGAATTAAAATCATGATGAGGTGTTTCATTTTGTATATGTGTGTAGTAATGGCATGCCAAGAGAGATGTCCATGCTGCCACTTTTCTTTAAAGGCATTTGCTATGCTCCTGGGGAGTTGAGAAGCTTGGGAGATATAAATCCCTTTTTAGAAGCTGTTAAAAGCTCAACTGTTGTTATGAACTGGAGCCAAGTGGCAACTTAGCTTGCAACCAGGATACCCGGACCTTAACGCAAGCCACCAAGAAAGCACTTTAAGAGAAACAAGGTGGTTGTGGCAGAGGTAGATGCTCAATATCAGCAGACTTGGTGGATGTGCACAAGTTTTCCAAACACTAAATGTACTGTCAAGTACAGCTTAAGTGTGGTGCTAGACATATTACACAAGCATGTCTCTGTCACTGGCCTAAAAGGCAAAATGGTTCTGATATAGCTGGTGCTTCTAAAAAGCCATTTTTAGCAGGTGGTGCACATGTCAGAAATTACAGCCTGATGGGGGCAAGATTTTTTTCTAAACCAGCCTTTATACTGCTTTAACAGATTGTTTAATGTTCACCATCTTGTTACTAGCAGTGAAGCAAAAGCCTCCACTGCAGAGCATTTTAACAGATTGCTTAAAACTAAGATGTGGAGATACTTCAGTGTGCAATGCTTTTTGCTACATTGATGTGTTATCAGGTTTTATGAAGGCCTATAACTGTAGCTTCCACAGAGCTATCAGAGCCAGGCCTGTGGATGTGATCCCTTTAAAATCTGTGAGGGTCTGGAAAATCAAATCCAAGGATTGATTTTAAAATTAAAGAATATGTGCCTTTGCTCAAAAAGGCAGACCATATCACAGCCTTGATAACCTTTCTCAAATCTCTTTTCTTATAATCAGATGTTCATGAGTGAAATCTTCATAATACCTGGAACTTTGAGAAGGGGGCAGGTAGCCACCCATACAGTTTAATAGAATATGCTCATGAAGAAATGGAGGGGACATTTCACCCTGAAGGATTTCAAAATGTGAATCCCCGTGAGGACAGAATCTACAAAACTGACAAAATCATTGCTGCAAAAGTGAAAATAAGAAAGAAACAGCAGGCCGAGTCCAAGATGTAGTGACTGGAGTTCAAGGCTGGGTAGAATAAGGAGGGCAGATGGCAGTTTCTCCCTTACGCTAAACAGCAATCCCGGCACCAGAATTTTCCCACAAAACACCTCTATCTTCACCATAGACTTGGTGAGGTTGGCAAAAATACAATACCTGCACAGAACGAATAACCTCAGTGAAGAAAGCATATTTGAAATAGCAAGAAAAGACATGGCGGGGGTAGCACATGGCAGTATACTTTGCAGAAATCCTATTATTACCATCCCTCACAGTGTTGAAGGAAAGGTTGAAACCTCTTTCTAATGCCCACAATGGAGCTTCAGCCATCAGCTCTCCAGCTGTTGCCCCGGCCTGTGATCCTGTCATAAAGAAAACAGCATAAAATGGATGAAAATCCTTACTTTTTTTCTCTTGTAATGATATTCATAAATGTATCGTGTTAAACAAAACGTAGAACCCAACCAAAAGTTTGTGTGTGTGTTCTTCAACTATTCCCTCATTTATTATTTTTTTTAAATGGGCAATATAGACATAAAAGTTGAAAGTTTTTTTACGATTTATGTATTACACTAAATACTACAGGGTGTAGTATGCATGTAATATATGATGATTTACGTATTACACTAAATACTTAGGGTGAAGCACTGGGCTTTTTAGGTATCTTTCTTTTCTAACATGGTATCTATGTGCTTCTCAGTTCTCCTCATTCACCTTTAACTGTTCCAAGACATCTTGGTTTGCTGCATTATCTGTGGCAGAAGATGGGACATTCACCACAGCGAGGGCGTTAGTAAATATATTCCAGTCTTTAGGTATTCTAAAGCTTAAAGGGGCTTTGGGCAAACTGTTGCGGGTGGCTACTGCAGCTGGCCCCAGGGCACTCTGTTCACACGTGGGGAGGCAGTGATGACAAAATGGTGGCTCCCAGGGGCAAAAAAATGAGGGGATGAAGGGGGCAAACCAGTGACATGCACATAGGGTGAGGGACTTTGGGGCAAGTTGTGGTGGTAACAGGTGGCAGATCTCCGTTTGGGTGCTGAGGAGCCGTGTGTCTGATCCAGGATGAGCACTGTCCTTGTACCTTTTGTATATGGCTGTCTAACCCACCTGCATCCTTTTCCTTCCCTGAGCTTTCAGAACACTGCATGGTGCTGGCTGTCATGCTTGCTCTTTGGGTACCACATTCTGGAGTTGTGCTTTGGCACTTCTCTGACCCCCTCAAGGGGAGTTTGTTGTCTTGCCTTTCTTGCCCACGTGGCTGCTGCATGCAGGAGGCAGGCTGAAAGTGTGGGATGTTTATTGATTCAAAGGTAGTTCATTGCACACTGCCACTCTGAGCCAAATAGCTATTGTGGGTCATTACAATAAATAATTTCACTGATTAAATGGGTATATTTGTAATCCTGGTTTAATTTACATATCAGCTTTGTTGTAAGCTTCCCATTCAGAATAGACAAATATAAGCAATAGAGTGTATGGAGTTTGCAGAGTACACTGGATCTCAGCAGGTTGCTGTGTTACAAGCATAAGGACTGTTACATGTGTTGATTCTGCTCTTTATGATATTTTAAAAGGTGCAGAGTTACATATAGGGTCACTTTTTTACAGCCTTTCTTGGCATAGGAAACAACAGGGCCAGGTTTATTTAATGGTTTATGTAGTGGAAATCCAGCTGTTATCTTTGAAGGAGGAGACAAAATTGCATCTCCCCCCAGAACCAGTTTAGTGTGTTCACATACAGGGTAACAAGAGATTCTGAAAGACATATGCTCTGAAAAGCTTCTGGATCTTTATTCAGTGTCCATGAACCCAACAACCTGAGCTTGCAGCACCAGCACATTGAAGCGGAAAACAGGTCCATTGGCAGGGCTGGTGAGGCGCTCCCCTGCAGCCTGCTGGGCGGAGGTGTCAGAGGTCCGTGGAGTCGCATCGTCCCACACTGCTCAGTCCATCCCCGCAGGCCGCCTCCTCCCAGCAGTGGGCTGGTTGTTGGTGGGCCTTGGGCGCAAGTGGTAGTGCCGCTGCTGGGATCTGCTGCGCACCCTCTGCCCGGCTGCAGTCCTCTGCTGGCGGGTGGATGAGCCGTCTTCCACGCTCACCGTGTGCAGGATGTTGTTGAAAGGCTGCCTGCAGAGTGGGCATGCAGCTCTCAAGGCAGCCCACTGCCGGATGCAGTCAAAGCAGAAGGTGTGGAAGCAGGCGTCAATGAAGGCTGCGTTGTCCATGTAGTCTAGGCAGATGGGGCACAGACCATCTGCGTCTGCCTCCTGCCGCCCTGCCCACTGCAGCTGGCTTGTGCCGGCGGCTGTGGCAGAGCTGCTGTCCTGCAGTGCCTCCTCGGCATCTGACGCCATGTCCTGCCAAGAGACATGCAAAGTGCCTGAGCTTTTCTGGCGCCAGGATCAGAACAGCACAGAAAGCCCCTAATAAAGTGGTGAGAAGGGGGAGTTGAGGGCCTCCTGAAGGGTCTCTTTGCAGGCTGGGAAGTGGCCAGCCAGCCCCATGGCTGCCTTCCACCTGTGCCCTTTGTCTCCCACCAAGCATGCTGCCCCCCAGTCCAGGACCCCCACCTCCTGCAGTCCCCCCCCAACAGCCAGCATGACTCGAGCTAGTACAGGGTACCTGCAGGAGGCAGTCAGGGAAGGTGGAGGAACTGGCTGGGAGCCTTCAGTGGTGCCAAGGGCCCCTGTGCCATCCTGAAGCCCACAGCCCTGGGACAGCTGCCCTGTGGGACCTGCAGCAGCCAAGTCTCCGCCCAAAGCAGCACCCCAGGTGGAGGTCCACAGTCCTGCTGGAGGTTGCAGACTGTGCATGTGCACTCCCAGGAGGGCTGGACTAAATGCACCAGGGCAGAGCTTGTGGCTACGGAAGAGCAGAGAGGTTGGGGCCATCACAAATGCCCCCTGGCAACATCACAGAGGTCTCTGGGGCTGCACCCCAACCGCTGCCCAGTGAGGACAGCAGACATCCCAAAGGGCTCCTGCTTCATGGGATGTTGGTCATCTTTGGGTAGCCTTTTGGTCAGGGGTTAACCTCAGGCTTGTCAGATCCTGTGGTGAGAGGCTGGTGCCACTGAGTACAAGGGCCTAGCAATGGGCAGCGCAACAATGCAGGTGAGGAACTTTGTTGATCTCCTTGGTGCCAACAGAGCACTCTTACCTGGTTCTTTGAAGAGCTGTCTGAGGAGAAGGACTTGCCCTTTGTCTGTGGTGGCAAAGCCCCAGAGGTCGGAAGTGACCTCTGGAGACCATCTCTGCCAACCCTCTGCTCAAAAAGGGCCACCTAGAGTCAGTTGGACAGGACTGTGTTCAGATGGCTTTTGAAGGTCTCCAAGGATGGAGATGCCACAAGCTGTGCCAGTCCTTTTCCACCCACACAGTAAAAGAATTGTTTCCTTATGTTCAGCGAGAGCCTCCTGTGTTTCTGTCATGGGTTGCAGAATGGATACCTGCTCCACCGTGGACCTCCATCGGCTGCAGGAGGACAACCTTCATCATCCACGGGCTGCAGGGGAATCACTGCCCCGGTGCCTGGAGCACCTTCTTCCCACTCCTTCACTGACCTTGGTGTCTGCAGAGTTGTTCCTCTCACATTTTCTCACTCTTCTCTCTCAGTTGCTGTTGCATAGCCTTTTTTTTTTTTTTTTTCCCTTTCTTGAGTATGTTATTGCAGAGGTGCTACTACCATTGCTGATTAGGTTAGCTTTGGCCTGCAGTGGGACTGTCTTGGAGCCAACTGGAAGTGGCTCTGTCTGACATGGGGGCATATTCTGGCATCTCCTCACAGAAGACACCCTTGTAGTGCCCCTGCTACCAAACCCTGGCCATACAAACCCAATACAGGAGCCCAGAACTGGGCGCAGCACTCCCAAGTATGGCCTCACCAGTGCTGAGCAGAGGGCAAGGATCACCCCTCTCGACCTGTCTTCAATACTCTGTGTAATGCAGCTGAGGATTTTTCTTACAAGATACAAGCTAGTTTCTTTGGAGAGCTTGCACTGGAGGTGTTTCAGAAATTGAGGATGGAACCTGTGGTGCATATGTGCATGCATGTCAGTAGTTTAAACATGGAAGTGTTTGTTTTGTACACTAAGAGCCCAGGTTATGTGGCATCCAACTCTGCCAATATTAAGTGTTCAGTGTTCTATAGATGGAGATGGTTCTATTGTGAATATCTGGATTATATTAGAATTTGTTTTAACTTAGTTGGATTAAAAAAAACTTTATAAATTTTTTTTTTTTTACGTTATATGGTAACATGTATATAAGTGTTCCTGTGTATTTTGTCTGTCCGTCTGTCCTATAGTTCAGGAGCATTATTTTTTTTTCTGCACATAACTTCATGTTGTTTTTTAATATTTTAGCATTCTGTGTAACAGTTGATTATATTTATGGTATGTAAAATAGATGCAATTTCTTTATCTTTTAAAGCAAATTTCAGCAAAGCCTGAGAGAAAGACTTTGTCACATACAGCATGCGCAGAGTACTTCTGACATCTTCTTTCACTGTAATGTGCTGTATCTGGTTAGGTGATAATTACATAATATTTTCTTCGTGCGCACTGTCTGTAAATGGAGACCATGCAAATGCTGAATTATCTGTGTTGATATAAGAAGTGGCACGTTTCAGACACATTTCAGATAGCAAGAGGGAAAATATACATGGGATTTTTTTTCAGAGTGCAAAACTACTGTATTTTTAAAGGTTTGAATTCTACAGGAGTAATGCGCAGGTAGTCTTCTGCAGGTAGAGGACTTTTGTCCAGGAACTTGTGAATCTTGGGAAGGTGTGAGGAGAGGTAGGAAGAGGAAAAAAGAGAAAAACGTGGATTCTTGTAAATATCACAAAACTCGGACCAGGATATTATTGTGACTTCCTCTTGTTCTAGGAGATGCACCATGTCTCTCCTAGTAAATAAATTAAAAGAAGGGAAGAAATTTTCATTAGTATTGTGTTAGTGTATTTTCTTGCAGTGTGTGATAAGTGTGCAGTTCATCCTGGTGTTCTAGATTTGTGTAATTTGCACTTCATAAGGAGATTTCTGTTTTGTCTGAAGTGCTGAAATACAGTAATTGAAAAAGTAGCAGATATGACTGGCTGCTGCTTTGATTAATGAGCAGCCCTGACATTTTAAATGTGAATAAACCATTTAGATTTGGCTTATTTGCAAACAAATTAATTACGAAAATATAATGGATACAGAAGGAACCAGGGTGTGAATCTGTCCACTCTTGTATTGTCACTGAGCCTATTTTATATTTGGTGTCAGTGGAACTACATTACTTTCTCCTGCCTTCTCAAAACAGTTGAGGTATTTGTGTTATTACCTTGGCTCATCAGAAATGGAGAATCACTTGGGAACTTAGTAGACTCTGACATTTTAACTGACTGTAAGTATTTTAATTATGGTTGCAGAGTTTTGTGAGTTTTTTGGTTTTTCTTGGAATAGAAAAGAGAACTCTGTTTGCTTGACATTATCATAATACAGGGAACTGTTTAGTTTTTCACTTGGAAAATTAGAACAAAGACAAAATAAGTATTTGGTATGGGGCTAGTGTTGTTTACCTTGGAATAACGCAATGCAACATATCAAATTAATGTTGACTTACTTAAGCTGAAAATAAATCTTTCAGTAGCTTGGCACTTTATTCTACTTTGTAGTAGAGAATTGAATCACAATCCACAGAATTAAAAGAAAGATGCTTTTCACCAGAAATAAAAAATCAGCACTTCTCTAGGCATGATGTAGTCAGTGTGCTACCTGTCAAGTGATCTAGGATATTAAAATGTAAATATAATAGTTGCATTGGTGTATATGCTGTAAGCAGTAACAGCAAACTTGTTTAAAACACATAGCTAATTATATGGGGTCTGACAAGCAAGTTTTCTTTTGCAGCCAAGGAACTCTGCCTATAATGATTGATAGTTTTTGCATGCTTTGTTGAACCCTAGTAGAACTGCCTGTAGTGTTTATCTCTATATATGCTAAATGAGTGAACAGTTGAGAGCAGCTGGGGCTTTCAGTTCTTCATGTTAAAATTGTCCTCTTAAAGTTACAAAAAAAAATCCATATTGATTTGTGTTGCAGGTAAAGTGAGAACTATTTGCTATCTCTAGGAAAGGGAAGTAGTTTGCTCTCTCAAATAGGGGTCAAGTTGGAGACTTGGAATATTAGCTCTATAATGATAAAACTGCTTTTTGTGCTGAAAGTCCATACGCATTTATTTATACAGTGCAAGTTCCAAATGTTGGCATCTGCTATCTTTCTGTACGAAAAGAAATCAGTGTGGTAGCATCAGTGTCTTTTGGAAAGTAAGGAAGACTCAAAATAATGGATGAAGCCTTCTTATGGAACAAAAGCTGTGAGAAAAATTGCAGTAGGAATCAAACAGTTGTTTCCAGCAAGGACAACAGGTCTGCTGCTGTAACGCTGCAGGGTTCTGAACAGTAAAAGAA
This sequence comes from Anhinga rufa, assembly GCA_013400875.1. Taxonomy (NCBI): domain Eukaryota; kingdom Metazoa; phylum Chordata; class Aves; order Suliformes; family Anhingidae; genus Anhinga; species Anhinga rufa. The sequence goes on along the minus strand of VZTV01034459.1, from coordinate 4,097 downwards.
CAAGTAATTCTCATGTCAGTTTTAGCTGGAGGCAGGAAGGTATCATGCTAGAATCCAAGGAAGGTGAATGAAAATGTAGTGGATGGTGAACTTCATTATTAGGAAGGCAGAGTTGCATGAACTGGGAAGTATGCTAAGTTATTTTTTACACCTTACTGATTGCTTTTGAACTAGTTCTTAATATTTCCACATGTCAGATGGTGGAGAAATTTGAGACATCTTTCTGTTTTCATCTAAGAGCTTTCTTTTAATCTTTTAATTGTGAAGATGATGTACAGATCCAAACTCACTTTTTATTGGAAATTTTCTTACCTTAAAAACTTACATATTTTTCTTCTTACAAGTAGTGTTCTAAACTTAACCTTCCAGTCTACTTGCATCATGTTTGTGTCCTGCTATTCTTTTGTGTATAGCCACAGTGCATCAGCTGTGGACTGTTTTCACTCTTAAAGCCTATTAGAATCTGGAACCAAACTGTTAGTAACTTCTCTTAGTTTGATTTTGAGTGCATTCTCTCCCTCCCTAACCAATCTTGTCATCTGCTGCAGCCAGTCATTACGTTTTTTCACTTTCTGTGTACTGACTTCTTAAATGTAAGTGAAGCTATCTATAAGAAACTAAACATTCCAGAATTTCTGATAAAATCTCCACTGTTTTGATGCCTAGAAAATAGCAATGGCTAAGCATCAGAGTGGCTAGTTAACCTGAGTATAGTTTAATCTATTGTTCAGTAGCTACTGATTTGCTTGTTTTTTCCCTAAGATGTTAGATGAGTTAAGAAGAGATAAATGAGTTGTAGAAGGAATGTTGTTAGCATTTTTAGGTTGGATTAAGAAATCTAGGTGCTATGCTTAGGTGTCTCTGCCTTTTTTCAATCAAGGTCTAGGTTTGTGTTAGCAAAACTACTGGATAACTGATGTATTTGAGAATTAGAGTCACTGTGCTACAGCATAAGCATCATCTTTAGCATTTAAAATACATTTCATCTGGAAATCAGTACCTTTTAAGACTGAGTGTGTGGGGAGTCTATGTCAGAGAAACTCTGGTAACCAGAAGATAAATTTATTTACCAATAAAAGTACTTCGATGCACCTTTTCTGAAGTTATAAAGGTATGTAATGAAATTTAGGAGGCAAGCAATTTACCTGTGCATCTTTTCTTCAGGAAATATATATATATATATATATATCACACATATATTATACATACACATATATTTTACATATATGTGTGTGTATATGTAGACTTCTTTTCTCAAGGCTGAACAAATCCACTTTGCTCAGCCTTTCCTCTCACATAAATATTCTTGGCCCATATCCATCTTGGTGACCCACAGCTAGACCTAATTGCATTTTTGTTTTGTTTTGTTTTTTTTTGTTACTGGGGAGTCCAAAACTGGATGGAGCATTCCAGATGCAGCCCCAGTTGTAGAACTGGGGCACTTGCTGGCTACACCCTTCCTAGTACAGTAAAGCCTCGTGTTGGTCTTTTTTGGTGCAGGGATATATCTATCTTTTCACTTCCCATTTTCTTTACAGAGTGCCAGTTGTACGTAAGTAGTTTTTAACATCTCAACACTTAATACATGTTACAATGACATTGTTTAGGGAGGACGAGAAGGACTTCAAGGTGTATGTGTTTCAGTGAAGCAAGTTAATGTCATGCATATTTACAGCTACCAGCACAAATAAAACATATGAGAATCTATCTTTCTGTGATTTTCATTAAAATAAATAGCACATAATATGCTGAGATTTGTACCTTTTAAATTTCACAGAAATAAATTAATAGATATTCTACTGTCAATCCATTAAACAGTTCAGTCCTTGCAAATTCTCTTTGCAATATGAAATAAAGCTTTCAAAGTATCTTGAGAGACAAATGTTTTACTGTAGTAAAAGCCAGGGACAGTCTTAAGAAGAGAGAGGAACACTGTCCATTGATACATAAGATGCATCAGATTATGGTTTAAAAACACACAAGCCTCCTGATTAGTAAGAAGTCCTAAGCCACAAACTTGTGGTTGGTTTAGGTCCTGAAGTTATTCAAAATAGTAATTTTAAAAACTCTTCCATTGTAAGTTCCATACTTTTGGGTTCCAGACCTTCATGTGAATTATTTGGTCAGCTCTTTACACCAGAGAGTTTTCTTTTCCTTGAAATAGTTCAAAAAATGCTTTTTCAATTATGGTAATTCAGAGGATACCTCTATATGATACACTGCAGAAAAGAGCAAGCTATGTCAATGTTCAGGGCTGACTGAAGCTCCAAGGCTGAGGTAAATACTGTGGTGCCAAGGAGGAGTTCACATGCCCTGCCCAGAGCATTCCAGATAATTCATGTCTCAATGTGATCAGTAAAGAAGCTTTGCACTGAAGTGATTTCAATTCACAAAACTTTGGCTCATTCTCTTCCAAGGTAACTTTTACCTTGTTTCTGGTGCTTTTTGTTCTTTCTAGTCAGTGCTTCTGAGCAGAATACACTTCTACCCTTTGGAATATTTTAAAATTTTAAGTATTACATAACTCTAACCTATTTTCTTTTTTTCATATACCCTTTCAGCAGAAACATAAGCAAGGGTAAGGGTAAGTTAGGCTATAAGGGTAAGTTAGGAGGAAGGTATAAGGATAAGCAAGGCTTGTTTGGCTAGACAGCTGCCAGGTGCAGAATGACAGAAGATGTAGAGGAGTGTGATGAAGTTTCATCTGGACACAACTAATTATGTGTCCTTGTCCCCTTCCACACTCCCTGCCTTTTAACATCTTAAGTCCGTTTTGTAGTTGAGAATTACCTTGCATTCCCAGTGCTTTCCTCTCCATTTTGCAGTGAGTTGGCCCTGTACCAAGCACATTTCCAGGTGCAGCTATGGTGTGAATTGTTGCAGGCATTCTTGCTGGGTAATTAGAGACTGCTGTAATGGGAATATTCTGAGAGACACCAGTCAAATTTCTGGATTTCAGGAAAGCATTTATTTAAGCTCAACTACTAGCCAATTAGTCTATTAAAAGCTAAGAATCAAGCATTAATTAGATACATTTGTTAGGCCATAGGTTTACGGTATCAAATGTCTGATGGTCATTGTTGGCTCCAATGGCCATAGTCTTTGATGGTTCTTAGTCTCAGGTCAAGATGACAGGGCTTGTGATCTCTTTGACACAGAAAGCTGGAATG
>VZTV01034458.1:68198-79375 GCA_013400875.1 Anhinga rufa | reverse complement strand
TCTCCGTTGCCTTTTCTAGGTGGCCTGGGCTTCTAGGGTGGAGGTCTTGTGTTACAGGGTATGAACACCTCCTGTGCTTAAATTGCACCGTGTTTTGTCCTCAGCCTGGGGGATTTACAGCCTGGCTGGGTGGGATCCAAAAAGCACTAAAGGCAGCAGAGCTCTCCCCCTGGGCTGGCTCTGCGGGCAAGCCCAGCCTGCATGGCCAGGGGTGGGCAGCGGGGCTGAAGCCGGCAGCGGACGTCTCTGCCAGGGGAAGGATGCAATGCTCAGCAGCTTGGTGCTCTTCCCTCATGGTACCCGTTTTCCTTTCCATCCCAGCTCAGAAATGCAGTCCTAAAGGCGAGTGGTGAGCAGGCGTGTGGGTATCCCGAGATCCGTGCTTCACCTCCGCGTGCTCTGACACTAACCTCGCGGTGCCCGGGGTGTGTTGGGGTTCAGCTTGCCCGGATGGCTGTGCTGCAGAGGAGGACGGGGAGACGGGGGCTCTGCCACACTCAGGGATGGAGGAAGGCTGTTGCAGCCGCTCTGGGATTTATCTGCTGTGTAGGTGGGTGGCTGAGAGAAAGATGGAGCGGGGGCAGCCCCTGGGGCTTTGCCAGGGCTGCTCGCTGCGTGGAGCTCTGCCGGGTTTTACTGCAGGCTGCTGGCAAAGGATGGAGCTAGCACGTTGTGGGTGCTCTAGCACTTGATGCTGAATGCACCTCTCCAGCCCAAAGGTTAGCAAACACTATTTGCCTTTCTGCTTCCACCTCTGACCTTCTCGCATCTCCTCCTGCCCTGCCTGCCACCCAAGGGACAAAGAGATGCGGCTCTGCGGATGCCAGATACGGGCGCCAGGTTTGCCAGTGACACTGAGGATGGCAGAAATGACCCTGTTTAACTTCTCTGCAAGGACTCTGGAGTCCTGAGGGAACAGGACCCTGTGCTGTTTCACAGCCCCCTTCAGAGGGAGGGAGTCTGCAGGGAGGCTTTTTAACAGCTCAGCTTTAATTATCCTTTCTGCCACTTGTAGGGCCAAGCCTGGATAGCGAGATAAGGCATCTACTCGCTGATCCCTCGAAGAAAACTGCACTGCAGGGACGGTGTGAGTAGCTGAGGAATTGCACGCGCTGTGAGCGGTGACCTGTGCGTGGGGACAGGGCTCCGTGGGCAGGGGGAACCTGTGCACCCTGGGAATGCCATCTGCCCCGTGGGGCTGCGAGCAGGGAGCACCCGGGGGCTCAGCCTGCCCGAGAAGGACACTGCATTCCCTTCGAGTCACACAATCCCAGGGCGGCGGGGGCTGGCAGGGCCCTCTGGAGCTCCCCCCGTCCAGCCCCTGCGTGAGCAGCACCCCCAGAGCAGGGGCACAGGACCGCGTCCAGGCGGGGTGGGAATGGCTCCAGGGAAGGAGACTCCACAGCCTCTCTGGGCAGCCTGGGCCGCTGCTCTGGCACCCGCACAGCAAAGGGGTTTTGCCTCAGATTTCAGTGGAACTTCCCGTGTTCCAGCTTGTGCCCGGTGCCCCTTGTCCTGTCGTCGGGCACCGCTGAGAAGAGCCCAGTCCCACCCTCCTGACACCCGCCCTTCAGACACTGATCAGCACTGAGGAGATCCCCCTCAGCCTTCTCTTCTCCAGGCTGAACAAGCCCAGGTCTCTCAGCCTTTCCTCCCCAGGGAGATGCTCCATCCCCTGAGCATCCTTGGGGCTCTGCGCTGGCCTTGCTCCAGCAGCTCCCTGTCCTTCTGGCACTGGGGGCCCAGCACTGGACACAGCACCCCAGCTGCGGCCTCCCCAGGGCAGAGCAGAGGGGCAGGATGGCCTCCCTCGCCCTGCTGCCCACACTCCTGTCCATGCAGCCCAGGACACCGCTGCCCTCCTTGGCCCCGAGGGCCCAGCGCTGGCTCAGGGGCACTGGCTGCCCACCAGCACTGCCAGGGCCTTCTCAGCAGAGCTGCTTCCCAGCAGATCTGGGGCTAAAATCTATAAGCCTTAATTTTTATTTTTCTTCCCCACTCCTCTGTCCCCCCGAAGCTGCACAGCTCTGATTCATCACGTTGGTCACACTGTCTTTAGCATTATCCATTAGTCTGAAACTACTGTCATCTTCAGCAGCGTATTAGGTACCGCAGCGTCTCCTTTTATATTAGCCTGTCTTACCGTGTCCGAGCTGCTGGATAAATGGAGACTGAAGCAAAGCTTCTGCAGCCAGCTGTCTGGTAGGCACTTTAATTTCCCTGCTGTAGGCTGTGTTGAGCATAGAAAGCATGCTGGGGATGTGAAGAGACGGCAGAGTGCTGGGAGGGAGCAGAAACTTTCCCCACCTGGCTGTCACCAGGGCTTGGTGTAAGCCCTTGGCATTTCCCGTCCTGCCTTCCTCACGGTGGGGCTGGCAGGGACTTGGTGCCCCATCCCTGGCTGGTGCATGGGCAAAGGTCTCCTGTGCTTGGGCTTCTGCTCTGCGGGCTGTTGCAAAGCTTGGGGTGCTGCTGCCCATGAGGAGCCTGCTGCTCACCCAAACCTGTGCCTTCCTCAGTGTCAGAGCGGGCAGGGTGCGGTACGGCAGCTCCTCCGGACACCCAGCCCTGTGAGGGCTGCTCTGCTGAGGGTCCATAGCCCGGTGGCTGCTCGCTTCCCAGGGGAAGGCAGCTCTTTTTGCTGTTAAGTGCTGTGTGTGGTGGCTCCAGAAAACAGCTGGACAGCAAGTCCCGTTTTGGAAGCTGGGGTGGTCACAGCTGCACCAGTAGCAGATCTCCGCTGGAGCTCAGCCTGCTGCGGCCACAGGCTTCCCGAGCTGGAGAGCGAGGGAGCTGGAGGCTGCTAATCCCATCAGACCTGTTAACAGCTCCAGAGTGACTCTGAAGGATCCCTCGGTGTTAGACAAGACCTTCTTAACTGAATTTCTTTTCCATTTAATTTCACCCAGCTAGAAGTAACCGGAAGGGGGCCAGGCATAGACTAATAGCCTTGGTGCCCACGGCTGCATGCATGCTTGCACAGGCGTGAGTCACAGCTTTGCGTGAGGATGGGTTATCCGCAGGCCTGGGGCGCGGAGGCTTTGCTTTGCTATTGCCTAAGAGCCCCCACGGGGCTCTGGCCCGGGTTGTTCTCCGCCAAAGGAAAAAAGCCTGGCTCCAGAGGTTTGATGTCTCTAACAGCAACGTGTCTCTGATGATGGCCGCGCTGTCCCCAGGGTTGATCTTGACACCCGGCTGCCTCACCGCCGAGCAATCTTCCCAGGCTCTCATCGCTGCTGCAGACGGGTTGCAGACTGCTGTCGGAGGTGCTCAGGGGCAGATAAGTAAGCCTGGAGAGTTGAAAAGCCAACGTTTTGGGGTTTGTATTTTCAGCTTTACCTACGTGTGCTGACGGTACTGGCCACGCAACGGGGAATTGCCCTCAAGAAGTCCTCTTTGAACTGCCATCGCCCTATCTTTTGCCATCTGCCTTGCTCAAACCACCCCCGAGAGCATCCTGCTGTCCCGTAGAGGGATGCTTCCCGCTCTCCAGTGGAAAGATTTCTGAAGCAGCTTGTTGAAACATGCAGGTAAATAGAGAAATGGGAGGCACTTCTCCTGGAGAGAGACGTGCCAATAAGTCCATGAGAGAGAGACCCACCTGGCTGGATTGAGGAGCACTCAACTGCTGTTTGGCCTGGTTGTCTGGCAGGGTGTTTCGAAGAAAAGCCAGCCTGCAAGACTAAAGGTTTAGTCAATGGCTGCACAGATGTCTTGGACATCTGAGATGGTTCATCCAAGCTGTGGTTGTGGAGCTTCCCGGTGACAACTGGGAAGGGGCAGATCGTCTTTCATCTCTCACCCGGTGCCTAATTTAGTCACAAAGGACACTTGCGCATCTTTGGAGCCATAAATCACTCTAATGGTTAGGTTTTAATCAGAGATGGCGGGCTTGTGTGCTGAGATCGTATCACGTACGCCGATGATCATCTCTTCAGTGGGAAATCAGGCATTTGTGCATGTATATTGTGTGTGTACAGGGTAAATGAGTCAAACGGGCTCTTGCTAAGAAATTATGCTGTTTTAATCTCGAGCTTTGTACATCGCAGTTGTTATTCTGTGAGAGATAAATGGGAACAGCGACAAGCTTGTACTTCTAACGGGGGAGTGAGCAACTCTTGATCAAGACTTTGGTCTGCGATCTGTATTCACAGCGGCTCGTCTGGCCTCTCCTCCTTGGGTTTTATGTCTGCTTTTCTGTTTTAATCATTTAATTGTATTGGATTCTCTGGAAGGAGAACGAGTCCCTTTATATGAACTCCTCCTACAAGATTGAAATATGGAGTTTAATTATCGCCCCTTTATTTATTTATTTAAATGCTAAGGGCTTGCAGTCCTTAGCAGGTGCTTCTGCAAAGCTGCTCTCCTCGATGGGATGCTAAAATGAGAAGCTTCCAGGGGACATGACTCATTTGCAGTGTGAGTTACTTGCTCTGCTTCGCTGAGAGCATAAGCAGTATCAGAGGAGACGTGATTACTCACGGCTGCTCTTTCAGCCAGTACCGAGCTTAGAAACTACGCAGGCAGCACAGGCGCGATCCAGAGCGTGGCTGCACGGTGAATTATTGATAAGGGAATAATAGCAACTGGAGATAATCTCTCTTGTGGAGTATGGGGAGTAAATCTTCTCTGCTGTACAGGGAGTAAGTCTCCCGGTTAGAAGAACGCTTCCCAGCCAGGGGAATAATGGCGGCAGGAGGTTTTGCTTGAAAAAATAGCATAGAAAGAGGCCCTGGGAACTACATGCAGCATTGCAGGGAAGGGATTTGGCTGTGAGAGAGACTGTTTTGCTCAGAGACCTCACTCTTCTTTTGGGAACTTCAATATACTAAGCCAAGAGCTGCCGGTCTTCCAGGAGAAAGAGGTCATCTAAGCTTTGGAAATAAAACAGGCATCCCCTTACCTGTCAGGGCAGGCGGAGAGGGGCGGGTGCCCAAATTAGAAATGGGGAAACAGGGATTCCCTGGACTAACCGTGTCTGAGCCGGTGGGTTATCCTGGTGGTGTGCTTCCAGGAGCAACCATCAGCCATCCCAGAGACCTGGCGTGCGCAAAGCCTGGTGCCGTGCACCGAGTGCGAGCGGCGGGGGGGTGTGGTGGCCCGGGCAGTGTCCCAGCACTCGTGCTCTGCCTCCCAGCCCCGCTGCCTGAAAGCAGGGAGGGGGAGACCATCCCCTGCCCAGTGCGGCCTCTGATGGCCAGGGACTTGTGATGGGGCATCGCAGCACCCGAGCGCCCTTTTTTGCCTGCGCTGCTGCTGGGGCTCATCTCACTGGGGATTCAATCGAACTCATCTCTTCCCGGATGGATGGGAGAGGTGACCACTGGCCCATTTTAGTGGCCTTTTAAGATATAAGAAATACAGGTGTGTGGTGTCTGGGCAGCCAGAGCAGAGCTGCAATGCTGGGGGGACATCGCCGGCCGGCCGGGGAGGCAGGAGGGCTGCAGTGCAAGCCTGGCTGGCAGGTAACATTTTTGTTCCCAGCTTAAATAATGCAAGCACGTCTGCTGGTTCAGTAAGTTTTTTCTCCCAAAGTGGCTCACTGCTCACGGTGAGGAGAGGGGAATGTCTCCTTATGCCCTGTAAAGGATGAGAGAAGTGCCTTGGGGCTCCGTGGCTGGAGCTGCTGTGCTTCACATACACCGTGGGCTGGCATGGGGCTCGTGGATGCACGGAGCAATCTGTCTGCAGAAAACACATGAGTAGGGCAAGGCTGGGCAAATGCTCTTGGCAAAAGGACCATCTGTCAAAAACATGTGATTTGCACCAACCTGATGGTGTTTGGAGAACCAGACTAGCTTTACTGGTTAGCCATCTGGTTTTCACAGGCTGAGTTTGCACTGGAAGGGAGGGAGGGAGGGACTTTTATTCCCCTTACCCCAGGGTTATGTTGTTCATGCTCGATATTGGAGGAAAAAACATGCAGGCTGTGATCTGGGGAGGGTGCATTCATTTTCCCATCTCCATACGGACCTCTGGCTCTCCCCATGGCAGACCACAGCCTGCCTGGTGGGTTCGCTCTGACCTCTAAGGGCAGCTGAGACTCAGCTGGAGGGGACGCAGGGCTCCTCAGTGCCCCCATCGCTTTCATTTCCTCAGCCAGAGGACGGAGAGACTTAGGCTGGCTTTGCTGTCCCCTGCAGCTCAGCTGCTCCGCCGGGGGGAAGCTATTGCAAAGGTGGGGTGAGTCGGTGCCTGGGGAAAACTGGGCGAGCATGAGATGACTGCCTCACCTCAGAGGTATCCGCTGTAGCGATAGGACAAGGCATAATGGTTTTAAACTAAAGGAGGGTAGATTCAGGCTAGATATAAGGAAGAAGGTTTTTACAATGGGGATGAGGCACTGGCCCAGGTTTCCCAGAGAGGTGGTCGATGCCCCATCCCTGGAAACATCCAAGGCCAGGCTGGACGGGGTTCTGAGCAACCTGCTCTGGTTGGGGATGTCCCTGCTCACTGCAGGGGCTTGGACTGGATGGGCTCTGAAGGTCCCTTCCCACCCAAACCCTTCTGTGATTGTATGAAAACAAAGTAGCATGCCCAAGGTTTTGCAAGGCACCTGTGACAGAGCTGGAAAGAGAACTCAGATCTAAGAGGCTTCATTCTGGATGTCATAACCAAAATATACTTCTCGCTTCTGCAGACAGTGTTTTCTGCTAGGCTCTTCTCCCAGGGTAATCAGACAGCCCTGTGCACTCCTCTGCCTGGTGAGCCTCTGCTCACTGTGTCAGTGCCTGGGCTCCAGAGCGCCGGGCTAATTGCTTGCTGCGTCTTGCTGTTGCATTTAATAGTGGGATTAGAGGTTGCAGTCCAACTGAAACCAATTGAGTGGGTTTGGGATTTTGGTTTGGGGTTGGGGTTTTTTGGTTTGTTGTTGTTGTTTTTTTTTTCTTTTTTTCTTTTTAACCTTAGGCATTCTGCTCCCACATGGGAGCATTACTGCTTCTGAGCTTCTTGCTGCTGTCAGCGCTGGCTTTGCAAGAGCTGAGGGATCGCTGCAGACCCACCGTACCATTGCAACCATCCTAAAGGGTGTCAGGCACTGAGGGTGTGAGCTAGGTGGGCCTCTGTGTGCCACTGAACGCTTCTCATTAGTGCATGCTGAGCATTTGACCATAAATAATATAATAATACCAGTGTCCCAGCTGTGATCTGTGCACCCCCCATCGTCACTGGTGCTCATTGCCACCTTTGCAAACGCAATGCATGGAGAACGAGGTATTTTATAAAAGGATAATCAGGAGGTACTGTAAGGGCAAAACTTTCTGGCATGGAAGAGCTGAAGACGGACTCCCGGGAGCAGTTATTGCCCTTCCCGCTGCCTTTAGCTGTGCTGGCTTCTCCCCATACACGTGCAGGTGTACCTGCGGTCACGCTCCTTCGCTGTGTGCGTGGCTCCCATCCCACACCAGCGCGGTGTGTGCAGCGTTGTCCCTCCCGTAGCTGTGTCCTGGCAGGGGGGATAGTCTGGGGAGTGCCAGTCCAGAGAGCTGCTCCTGCAATGGGGCAGGTGGCAGCGGGGCTGAGCCGGCGCTCAGACTCCAACAAGGACTGCAGGAGAAGACTGCTGCAAAACCACTGTGTTCCCAGTTTCCTGTGGTTTGCAGGCAGCCGGGATTCAAGTGAGCTGTAGAAGGACGTGTTTTCAAGCTCAGGTGTGTGCACAGGTGAGGAATCGGGGCTTTGCATGGATCAAATGATTTTGCTCCCAATACCTCTGCTGGAGACCTTCAATGTTAGGGACTGGGAGGGCCCCTCCAGGCTCTGCTGCCAACCCTGTGTTTTCTCAAGTCTTTGGCCGGGTGTTGCTTGGGGCATCGTCTGCCGCTGTGCGTGGCTGGAAGGGGCGCTGGGGAAGTTTCCCAGTCGCAGGGGTAGTCATTTCGGGGGTTGTGGCTTGGCTGCACCACCGTGGAGAGCCACATCTGGACCGTATTTCTGGGAATCCGTAGAGCTGAGCTCTGTGTTCTCACTCAATTACAGTGGGACACTTGTCAGCAATTTCTTGTTTTTATTTCCTGCGACTTTCCAAACTTGGTGTTTGTTGTTTTTTTTTTAAAAAAAAGAAAAGAAAAAGCAGGGGGGAAAAAATCCCAACAAAACCTCCAAAGCGTGTGACATAGGTCTGAAGTGCACCAGGAATGGACTTTTTTCTGGGCAGGAACGACTGTACTTCTGCTGTAGCGCTGTGTGTGCGGGGAGAACAGGCTTCCTAGTGAGGTGGTTGATGCCTCAAGCCTGTCAGTGTTTAAGAGGCATTTGGACAACGTTCTCAATAATTTGCTTTAACTTCAGGTCAGCCCTGAAGTGGTCAGGCAGTTGGGCTAGGTGATCGTTGTAGGTCCCTTCCAAGTGGAATAGTCTAGTCTATTCTATTGCACTCCATTCCATTCCTGCTGTGGGTAAGAGATGCTCAGTGACCTGTTTGGGGGGCAGAGCCCAGGAGCACCTTCAGACCTTTCAGGGCAGAAGTGGCCACAGAGTGATGCAGAACCTGCCCCCCGATACCCTGGTCCCTGCCTGTGCTCTGCACCACCCTCCTGGACCGGGCACTGGAGACGGGACAATCCTTTAGCCAGACCTGTGCAACACAAAAGGAAGGTCCTCTTCCAGTAATTTCTGCCTAAAAGCACATAATTAATTCTGATACATTGAGATGGGAAGTTTAAATTGATTTAATGGCAAGTGTAAAAGAAGAATACTCAAGGGTTGCCAACATCTGCAGTTTTCACTGTCCTGACAATACATAGGAGCTTTTAAATAATTATATTCGTTATTAACACCATCAAGGCTAATACATACATTTAAAACAGACTAGTGCTGAATTGCGTTTTGGTTTTTTTTTTTTATTTATTGAGCCAAAATGATCACAGTTGGAGATTGCCTTGTTTTGGAAAGAAACTGTTGAACCAACTGAGCTTGTCACCCTCGGTCTCGCATCCCATAAGGCTTCATTTCATCTCCTTCTCCAAAAAGAGACCTGCTCATAGTGTGTGTCATTAACAGGCCTCAGAAATATCACAGAGAAATGACTGTCAGACCTTAATTTCCCCCCACACTTGACACCTGTTGATGCACTCTGTTGGAACGAGTGCTGCGGAGTCATTGCATCTGGCTTTTGCCAGCGCATTATCTTTGTGCGTGGGCATTGGATCAAACCCCATTTATCAGTGTGAGATCACGATCGCTTGGCTCCAACAGAGAGAAAATCCCTCCTGGCCTGAAAACCTTGGCAGCAGGTTGGCAGAGCGGGCAGCTTTCAGCCCTCCTCCCATGTCAAGGCTTGGCTCCGATGCCATCAGTCCGTCACTGGAAAGCCCTTGCCCAGTTGGCGGTGTCAGCCAAAACACCAATATCTCCTGATTTCTTGGGCTTTTTCTAAACATTTGGCATGAATGTGCCTCCTGCTAAAATCTCTCGTATCTTTTCTGTATTTGCACAGGGACGAGCATCTTCAGTGCAAACCTGGATCGGTGATCTTGTTCCTCAGGAAGGCTGTCAGGAGACCAGGCTACCCAAAATGTTTCCCAGCCCCTCTGAGCAGGTACCAGGAGCATTTTCCTCTGCCTGGGAAGACAGTCGAGAGCAGATCTTGCTGGCAAGAAAGGTCTAGTCTGTTGCTGTAACAAGATCATCTGGGCATTTTCCTTCTGGTGACACTATTCAAGGCCATCTTAGGCTGGTCAAAGCAAGAGTCTGTTGTGGAAACTGGTGGGAGCTAATGGGCACTGCTTTGCTGCTGGGATGGAGACAACTGCTGGTCGCCCTTTCTTCTTGGGACAGCCGCAAATCAGCACATCCCAACCTTGTTCCCAAATTTTTGTTTTCCTTGGAGCACCGTCACCAACAGAGCAGGCTTTTTGTTCAAGACTAACCATGTCCTGCATCTGATAAAAAGCCCCCGTAGGTGAGCATCCTCTCTCTGGCAATAAGGGATGCAGCAAACAGCTATAAGACCCCCACGTTCACAGCCTGGCCGTTGATGAGGTCTGTGGTGTTGGCATCTCTGGCCTGGAGGAGCTGTACCAGGAACCTCACGCTTAAAGCCTACTGGTAGAGCTATCATTTGTGAACTTGTCTTTTCCTGGTTTGAATTTACGAATATTTTTGCTCTCCACAGTATCCTGCCTAGCAAATTCCACAATTTAGTGACGGGTCTGTCTTTGGTAAAATTTAAACCAGATGCCTGATAACTCCTCCAGCTGCTTCTTACTTCTTGCCTTGTGAGAAACCCCAAATCACTTCTCCGCACCTCTGGTGTCCCCTCACTTGTCTCTGCTGTGTGCTAGTCCTAGTCTTTACAGTGTCTCCTGTCTGCACACCTCTGTGCCTTGGCCATCTCCAAACCACACGTGGACTATTTCACTCTGCATTTCCTCTCCCAGATTGTGGAGAGATATCTGCAAAGGAAAATCAAGGCTCTCCTGCAATATTTATCACGCAGGAAGGTTCAGCATCTGTCGCTTCCTCTGAAGCTCCCCAGGTCCAGTGTTCAGCTGCTTTTGCAGGTCACCTGTGCGACTTCAGAGCTGGTGCTCTGCTGAGCTTCATGGCTGCTCAAACTGAGGGTGATACCGGCACCTCTGAGAGCTGCTCTGCCTCCCACGGCTGTCCCGTGGTACTATGTGGTGCTGTAGTAGTGCAAAAGAGTGTCGACAAGGGTAGACTTCTCTACTGTGTTTTATTTTTTTTCTTCAGCTGCCTTACAAAAATCCCCACCCAAACCCCTCACAAATTCTGGGTTTTGGAGCCTCCCTTATTGTCTCTTCTTCTGGCTCAACAACAGAACCCAGGGAGTTGTGATCAACGGGGCAGAGTCTGGCTGGAGGCCAGTGACTAGTGGTGTTCCCCAGTGGTCTGTACTGGGTCCGGTCCTGTTCAATATATTCCAACATGGAAGGACATGGACCTGCTGGAGCGGGGCCAGAGGAGGCCACGGAGGTGATCAGGGGCTGGAGCACCTCTGCTGTGGAGACAGGCTGAGAGAGCTGGGGGTGTTCAGCCTGGAGAAGAGAAGGCTGCGGGGAGACCTTATTGCGGCCTTCCAGTGCTTAAAGGGGGGCTGTAGGAGAGATGGGGGCAGCCTCTTCAGCAAGGCCTGCTGTGACAGGACAAGGGGTAACGGCTTTAAACTAAAGGAGGGGAGATTGAGACTGGATCTAAGGAAGAAATGTTTTACC
>VZTV01034458.1:25663-67815 GCA_013400875.1 Anhinga rufa | reverse complement strand
TGGAGCATCTCCCTGGGGAGGAAAGGCTGAGAGACCTGGGCTTGTTCAGCCTGGAGAAGAGAAGGCTGAGGGGGATCTCCTCAGTGCTTATCAGTGTCTGAAGGGCGGGTGTCAGGAGGGTGGGACTGGGCTCTTCTCAGCGGTGCCCGACGACAGGACAAGGGGCACCGGGCACAAGCTGGGACACGGGAAGTTCCACTGAAATCTGAGGCAAAACCCCTTTGCTGTGTGGGTGCCAGAGCAGCGGCCCAGGCTGCCCAGAGAGGCTGTGGAGTCTCCTTCCCTGGAGCCATTCCCACCCCGCCTGGACGCGGTCCTGTGCCCCTGCTCTGGGGGTGCTGCTCACGCAGGGGCTGGACGGGGGCAGCTCCGGAGGGCCCTGCCAGCCCCTGCCATTCTGTGGTTCTTCCCTGTGTGTGGTTCGTGCACAGGACTAGCTTTTCACTGCTCGTGTGGCTCTGGGGAGCATAAGCTGTGGCAGTTGCTGCCAGTATTTTGATGAAAACCTGACTCAGATCTCTCTCTGATGGGTCTATTTGTCATTTCCCTCACACTTGTGCTAGTCAATACTTCTAATCTCCTTCTCACCTCATTAGAGCTCGCCCCTCGTACTTTATCTCCCAAGTTAATTTGTCCTGTGTCATTTGCTCTCTCCTAGCTCTTGCCATGCAATTATTTTCTTCAAGGCTGAGGAGGAAGTGCCTGACAGGAATCCTTTGCCATCTGGGTACCTGTAGACTGTGTCTGAGCCATCTCTTCATCAGTAAACCCCAAAAAGCACCGTCAGATGGAGCTTCTGGAGCCTTGTTTTACCAGGAAGGTTTCCCAGCTTGCAAGTGCTGCTGTCTTTGACTGACACCCCCCCCACCCAAGATCTGCCCAAATGCTCCAGCATCCCATGGGATTGCTCAACAGGGCTGCAACTTGATCTCAGAGAAGGTCTCCCACCCGTGTGCATCCCCTCCAGCTCCGCAGCATCCCACGGGGCACCTGCATCCCCCATGAGGCTGACTGGGGTGCCCTGTGGGAATGGCCAGGGCCCTGTGGCTGGCTGGGACCCTGATGGGATGCTCATCGCTTTGCACCCAAGGGTGTTTTTGTTCTTTGGGCTGACTGGCTGCATCTCAGGTTTTGCCCTCTCCCATTTGGTGGTCTGAGATGTCTCGTTCAGTCTTGGGGCTGTTCTGAATTGCAAATTCCCCTCCCAGTCCCCGATCCTGCCTTGTGCATCACTGTATAATTCACAGCCCCAGGGATGGGGCGTTCAAATACAGCCCAGGAGGAGAGTCATGGCCCAGGGAGAGGACAGTGGTGAACCGGTCTGGAAATGTAAGACCCTGCTTTTAGCTGATAGGCCACGGCCATGATTTGAGCTATGCGTGCATCACCGTCTCCCTCCGAAGCTGGATGCGATTAAGACAGCATTTTGCTTAAAAACGCAGCGCCAAGCAGGGAGCAGGCGGCATGGCCTTGCGGGGCAATGTTCAATCTGCTGCAGCCAGGCCAGCTACTGCAGGCTCCTCACCCATGAGCTTGGCATTGTCAGGCTTTTTTGGGCAATTTTCAAAGTATGAAGATAATTAGCTGGAAGGGACTGCTACCAGCCCCGGGGAAACTGTCTTGGAAATGACGGATAAATGGGGAGGAAGAAGAGGAGGGGCCGCCCTTCCCACGCAGCCCCAGACACAGTACCCCTCTATTCCCAGTTTGAGCGATGTGCACCGTGCGTGGGGAATGCTTTCCAGCTCGCTGGCTGGCTGGAGGATGGCCATCATGCAAGCATGGCTTGGCAAGCTCGGTGTCACCTCCGAGAGAGCAGAGATGTGGGAGGAAAGAGCTTTGGCCCTACAAATTTTCTTTTTCCGTAGGCAGTGTCACCTTGCAGCTGGCAGGCAGCAGCAGCCGGAGAGCTGGGCTGTAAATCATGACTGCCCAGTGATTTTAGGCTGTCCCCTCCTCTTTCAGGTCCCTCAGCAGTGAGTCAGAGCGGCCCCAGACAGCACCGCTCTGGTTGCTCACCACGGGCATTTCCAGGATTTACAAGTGCAGGGGTCAGAGGCTGAATAAAGAGCTGAACGGCTCTGCTAACTGGGGAGGCTGCAGCGCTGGGAGGAGCTGGGGGGGGCCCTGGGCTGGGGGGGACACACGGTGTCCCCCGCAATGGAGGCACAGGTGCCTCTGCACGGGGACTGGGCATGGTTTTGCTGGAAGAGCTTTGCTCTGGAGGAACCAAGTGAGATGGAGATGCGCCTTTGAAAAAAAGATGGGAGAAAAAAGAAAAGTCCAATCTTTGAAGTGATCCTGAAAATAACTGATATTTTTTTTTCTTTCCTCATGTTCTCTTTGCCTCCTTGTACTCCCAGGTGTGTGGGACAGGGAAGTCTTGCGGGATCCCATGGGCCCGGGCAGTCTTTGCTTTGAGAAAGAGGAGCTGACGGTAAGGGCAGGAGCACAGGGAGGGGAGATCCCACTGCAGACTCCCGGCGATTCAGTCAGCCATTCCCTCTGCCTGCAGAACAGCCACAGTAGGATGGTTTGGGCTTCCTGGTGTCTTGTGAGGATAAATTCTTTATGCACGATGAAGGTTTCAGCGACAACTAATATTTGTTGGTGCGGAGAGCTGCCACTTGCTGCAGTCAACAGGGTGAGGAGCATCTCCGCTGGTGCTGCAACAGGTCCTGCATGTGGCCTTGGGGGGGTCTGGTGTCCTTCTGAGCCCACAGACCTCGCCTGGGGACCCACGGCTCCTCTGACGTGCCATATCTCTTCTCCAAAGTTTGAGCTATTTAGCAGAGACCTCAGCCAGGAATGCAAAGGGGATGGCGAAAGCAGCTTCCCCGCAGGTCAGAGCAGTTTTGGTGTGGACCATCAGCCATGCAGGCTGCACAGACCTGGGGGCGAGGAGGAGGCAGGCGAAAGCAGACCCCACATCCAGCCCACCCCTTCTCCAGGAGCACCTCAGATATTTCAAGCTCCTGCCCGGGAGGTGCGGGGCTGGGTGCCGCTTGCCCCACCAGCTCCTGGCTTATCTGCAGCAAGGGCTGGGGGTCATTTTAAGCCCTTGCTAATAGCCATCTGATTTACCTGTAAAGCCCAGTGAGGAAAGTGGAGCCAAGCCAGTCTGGAAACAAGACGCAGCAAGTCTCACAGCAGAGTCCCCAAAATCCTTCCATCCGTATCAGGGTGAGAATCGTGGAGGACGGCAGAGCAGAGCTGCTCTGAGCACTTTGCCTCAGGGGCGGCGAGAGCCCCTCATGGGTGCTGAGGTGCTCCACAGGAGCAAAGCTTGACCTGGGCTGGGAGGAGAGGAGATGGGAAGATGGGGACGTAGGGAATCCCCATGCTTGAAAAAGCCCAGAGGAGGCAGAGCTGAAATCTCATTTAAGGCTCTGCTTCCCACCTTTTTTTTTCTTTTTAAATTTCAATTGGTATTTTATCTGCAGCATCAAATTCTGCCCTTTCTTTTTGTTTGTGCCTCTGTTTGCAAGGCTGTAAGAGCGTACGACTAGTCTCCAGGCTTTAGAGAGGCAGAGCCAGACTGGTGGGGTGAGAGGTACCAACCTGGGGTCAGATGAGGGGACCTCTGGCTCATCCTTGGATGGGCAACTCTCGCAGCTCGGCATGGGGCAGCTGGCGGTGGGGACATGTCTGTGTGAGGGGTTGCTGTGTGCCCTCTCTAAAGTTATTCATAAAATTCACAAATGCATCGAGATCAATCCCCGTGCCAGCTTGGCTCATCAATACTTCAGTGTTCTCTCCTCACCAGTCTCTTTGAAGGGATTATTTTAATATGCACATCGCTCCTCAGACGTGTGTAATGAGGGGTCAGGCCGGATCCTGCATGCTTTTTGTGTGCAAATAACACGTCTGCAGCTGTGTTTCTCCTTTGCTTCATCCTTGTGGGTCTGGCAGAAGGTTTCTTGGTAGCTTCCCAGCTCCCGGGCACCCACGGTGCTTCCCAACCTCACACTGCAGCAGCTGCTGTGACCGGAGCACCGAGGACGGTGAAGCCCCCAGTGAAGCCCCCAGGCCATCTCCCCGCACAGGCGAATGCCTGTTTCCTAATGGGTGGGATGCTCTTGGGGATGGTGAGGGTGAGCCTTTCCAGCTGTTGGATTTGGCTCAGATTGGGGCGGTGGTTTGATTGGGTTGATCTCTTTGGAAACCTCCTCTGCTGAGAAGGTCCCTCTTCCTCCCTCCGCTCCCGTGGAGGATGCGCCCATCCCGCTGCCGAACCAGAGCTTGCTCACTCCGTGCCAGCCTGGCAGAGCCAGCACCAGACAGAAAGCACTCAAGAAGCAGATTAAATGGTTCAGGAGGAGGATGAGGGAAGCCCTTGTGATTTTTTTTCCCCCCTCCCCTACCTTGTAGACATCCCTTTCAGCAATACCTGCTCATCGCGGAGGGGCTAGAGCAGCCCGGCTGCAGGAAATAGCTGCAGCACCATCGTTTTGTGGAACGGCGGCGTCACTCCTGTACAACGATTTGGGAAAAGACAGTAGCTCACTGAGAGAGTGATCACAGGTACTCCACAGCACGACGGAGAAGTGTGACCCAGCCTCGGCGCAGGCGATGCAGCGAGCGTCGGTGCATGGGAGTCGTGGGGAGCTGAGACCAAAGCCGCCGCTGAGCCAAGATTTCCCGGCCAGATGTGGTTATCGATAAAGGAACGGGGCGATTATTGCTCCACAGCTCCATGGAGTGTATGCAAGTCATTTTTAAATGATTATTAAATGATTATTAAATGTGAAGTCTGAGAAGGTGTGAGGAAGAGTTCACCCTGAGCGGCTCAGCCCAGGCACCAAGGATGCTGGAGAGTTTGGATGGTTCAGCCCACCTGAAGTGGGGCATCACAAACAGATGGGCTGTTTCTGCTCCAGGGCATCCATCGCTTTTGGGTATAAGACTGTCTTTCAGGAGATCCTTGTCCTCCCAGCATGCAAAATAGGATGTGATGCATCACAGAAGACCATCCCCATGCCCTTGACTGCCATCCCGTTATTTCCAGCTCACTGGGGAGGCTGTAAGAAGGGCTGGTACAGGAGCCGGTGACAGCCCTCTGCAGCGGTGGCAGCTCTAGGGTGACAGCAAACCACGGCCACCACAGCCCCAGCCCTTAGCTGGGTTCTGCACCGACGCAATGCGCAAAAGCCCCCTAGTGAGGCTGTCGGTGGTAACCCCATCCTGCTTTTTGTTTTTCTCCAAAAAGGACTGTAGTAGTAAAGGCAGTAAATAAGCCAATATATCCTTGAGGAACCATCACACAGGCTGGAGCGGGGCACGTGCTCCAGCTTTCCCTCCTGGCTGCAGCCTTCACCTTGACCAGGCTCTCTGAGGGTGCCACGAGCCACCAGCTGAGAATTAATTGGGCAAATTACAAAGCATTTTGGTTGCTCTGAGCAAATTATGGTTCACCAAAGAAAACTTTTCAGAAACTCCTTTCCCACAGCGCTTCTGCAGGACTGGTTGGTGAGTAGCTGGACTGTGAGCTGAGGGATACATAAAGCGTGTTTTGGGGGGACCCTCTCATTAAGGATGGCTTTGAGGTCAGCCCTCCTGGTGGGTTTATTCGAGCGTAGACCAGGGGGTCTTGTGGCCCTTTGGGCTGAGATGTCCTCCGCCATGGGGCAGGTCTGCAGGCGTGTGCAAGCCAGAGGACTAAACCCCCTCCAGCGCCACGGGGCCAGGGAACGTCGGCTCTGGGGTGGAGCGGCTGCTGGGACAGGCGAGGTGCAGCCGGCAGGAGGGCAGGGACAGGCAGAGCCGGCTGAGCCGCTTCCCACGCATGCACACAGAGATGCCCTCCGCGGCGGCCGCGGGCCGGAGGCGGCCGGCGAGGGGCCGTGGGGGTCTCTCTCTGGCTTCTTCCTCTGCGTTCACCCCGTGCTGGTGAGAGCGGGGCATGGTGGCGGGGGTCTGGCTGCTGAGCCCCCCTCAGTTGGAGTTCATCTGGGAATCAGCAGGATACACCTGGGGCATGCAACGCCTTGTTTGCCCAGGTGGACACCCCCAGCCCACCCACGCCATGGTAGTTTTGTGCATCATGGCTGGGTGGGGGGCTCAGAGACCCCTCCAGCTCTTCTGCCACCGCTTTCTACTTCCCTCTCCCTCCTCCTTACTCTCCTGCCCAGTTTAAAGATCAAAGCGAGCCCACAGGCAGCCCTGCCCCCTTCTACCTCTCCAAAAGACTTAGAGTCCTTCTTCCCTCCTCCTTTGGGCAGTGCCCGGCGCATGGTCCCTGCTCCAAAGGAGATGGGGGGGTCCCGCGACAAAGGGAGGTGGCACTGCCACATCAGGTGACATCTGCCGGGAGGACGCTGGAGGTTGTGGCATCGTGGCCCTCGGGGCTGATCCAGAGGTGATGGCATGGTGCCCTCCATTCCAGCTCCGCTCCGGCTCTGCTCGCCTTCGGTCCCTGGCATGGAGCTGCAGGGAAGGTGGCTCATGTCAGGGAATCATGGCTAACGCGGTTCTCCCCAGCACCCTGGCCTCTCTTCCTCCATGTGGACGAAATTAGCTCGTTTTCTTCCAGAAAACAACAAAAAAGGCAAAGCAAACACCTCGGCCTTTGTTCAGGGAGACAAGGGCTGCAGCCTGCTCAGATGGAATTTATTTTGTGCTCGGTAATTCAATCCATTTGGGCTCAGGATGTGGCCGGGAGAGTTGAGCCAAGAAATGCAAGTTTAAAGTAACTAAATTTTATGCTGTGTATACAGTTAAGTTTGGGTTTGGCTGAGACAAGCAGTTTCCATGGTTTTTGCAATTTCTGTTGTAGCAACGAGCTCCTTATGCAATGTAAGGTCTGGGAAGTGCATGGTCTTCCAGCGAGCCGCAGCTGGAGAGGGGCACGGGGGGAGCCCAGGCAGCCCAGCCTGGGGACAGGGCTCAGCACAAGGTTATTAATACTGGCCCAACTGCGTGACTCTTGCTGTGGACAGCACGGGTGAGTACATCCCCGCGGTCTGGCATGGAAAGGGTTGGATAGTTTCTTCCAAATCCATTCCCCCAACCTCTAAACGCCTCCGGTGCCAAGCAGGGCTGCTCCCGGTGCCGGGATGCGGCTGCTGAGCCGTGCTTTCCTTGCTGAGGTGTCCCTTTCCCTGCCATTAACATTTTTCAACATCACTTTAAAGCGAGGGCTGGAAAAGCTGCGCAATGCCGAGCTGTAGCCCAGCAGCTGGGCTGCAGATGTGCGGGGAAGCCCACACCAGCCTGCAGCGTCGATGCGCGCCCCCATCCCCTCCGGCCTCATCTGCCCTCCGCGCGCACATCATTGAACAGGGCTCATCCTTAATTTTGCGCAGCACCTTGCACCTCTGCGTCCCTCCGTGAGGCTGCAGAACTGCCTTGCAATCCAGTCTGCGATAAAAAGCACAAGATGAAAACCAAACAAAAAGCCAGTGCTCTCAGAAATAACACACGTTGTTTTTCCTCTTGACCGGGGAATTATTATTTCAGCTTGCCAGCTTGTTGGGGCCAGCCGTGCTCATCCTTCGGCCGCGCTTTTGGCAGCGAGAGCTTCGTGTGCTGCCTGGTATGTGAGCAATGGTCCCTTCCCCACAGTGGGGAGGGTGGCTCAGCACCCCACCCATCAGGGCTGGGGCAAGGGAAACCTCTGCAGGGAGATTTTCTTGTTAAATGGCATCTAGTGGCCCTTTTCGCTGGGGGATCATTCCCACGAAACCACTGTTCTTTCAAGAAGCTAATCCCAGTGGTCCAACTGAGCCCAAGGCACAGCCAGTGCCTTGGCCATCACTTATCCCCAATCCAATGATGGCCAGGATGGGATTCCCCTCCAGTTATGCCCTGTGCCTTGTTCGTTACCATAACTAGGGCCACTTTACAAAAAAATTACCAGTTCATCAGGCTAGGCGCTTCTGTAACGTGCCTGCCAGCAACCCCCAGGCTTGGAAGCAGCCTCTCCAAATGCTTGCTTCTCTTAGGCTTTGCACTTTTGACTGCAGAACAGTGCATTGCCCTGCTGAAGTTAATCCTCCCGGCCCGTCCTGTCCCACTGCCAAAGGCTTGTGAGAGCTATTCAGTGACAGACACTTCATCTTATGTGTCCAGCTCAAGCGCTTCCTGATGGGGCTTCTGTGAATTTAGCAACCCAGTGGATTTCTATTCCATGAACTTCTCCAGTATCCTCTCGAAGCCATGTAACCATTGGCATCCTCGGCGTCCTGTGGTGGGGAGCTCAGCAAGTTAAAGACGTGCTGTTTGGGGACTCACTTTCTTTTGGGTGCTGTGAACAGGGCTCCTGCCGGCATCATTTGATGCCTGCGTGATCCTGCATCGGCGGAGAGCAGGCACAGCCCCTCCTTCCTGAGGCCACCAAGATTTCACAGCCTGCTGTTGCCTTATCTTGCAGCCTCAAGGCACCTTGGGCAAACAGAGGCCTCCTTTGGAAATGCCCATCCTTGCCCTGCTCTCCTCCCCTTCCCCGCACTGTGCCACCCTGCCCTGCCTGTCCCCGAGCTTCCCGTCCTAGTATAACCCCAGCTTTGGGGTCCCATCTGCTCCCATCCTGCTCCATGTCCATCCCAGTGCCTGGTGCTTGCCAGTGGAGTACCTCCTCCAGGAAACATGAGATCTGCAGCTTTGCTCGGCCTCAGAAGACCCGCACCATGTGTGAAAAGCGCCTGGCGTCGCTCTGGAGGCTGCTGTCGGCCATATGTCGTGAAACAACAGTAGGATGCTGGTGTGTTGTTTCAGCCTCTGGCAAAACCTACCCTGCCTCACCCTCTCCCTGCTTATCCACCTTGGAGCGCTGCCCCTCATGACCGGCTTGCTGAGCCCCCTCACTGCTCCCCAACCACTGCTGGTCCCCACAACCTGACCCCAAGAGCGTTTTACATCCCCCTTTCTGCCCACAGGTTGGAGGTGGAGGGAACTGTGCCCTGGGGCTCATCCGTGTGCTCGACCCACGCTGCCTCCTCCTCTTCCCCACCGTGGCTTCCAGCAGAGGTTTGAGATGAACATCTTCAGGGACACTTGGGTGTCCTGGTCCTGCAAGAGGTCGGTGCATACCTGGAAGACCTGCTTCCATCCAGCCTTGCCTCGAGGGTGCTTGTGTCTTACCAGTGAGGTACACAACACCACTGAGGTGACACATGAGGTGTGTGGAGACCTGCTTGAGATCACCACCACCTTTGGGCCGGCATCTCAATGCGTGTACGTCTATGTGTGTGGCAGGGCCATATACACCAGGATGGCTTGTAGACCCACAGAGCTGCTAAGTAACAGATTTTCACAGGCTGGCCCATAAACTGTTAACACATTAATTAAAAGAAGAAAAAGGAGTTGGTCCCATTAAGCTCACCATCTGTTTTAATTATCCACTAAAGCTCACAGAAAGCTTTGTACACACTATAATTGCATAATTAAAATGAACTGTTGAGAGATAGATGGCACAGAGATGACTGGGGAGAGAAAAGTAGTCCTTGCTCCTACTTTGCTGTCACTCAGGAGCATCGTAATTAAGAGGGAGCAGCAAAGCATCTCCTTTTTGGGCTGAGGTTAGCATTGCACAGCCCCTGTTGACTTCTGATAGCTTTCTGAGGCTCTTTGTGTAGTCTCCAGCCTGAGCAGAAGCAACAGCATCGTTAAGCCCCACTTTGCCAATAGCTGGGATGAAAGCCCCACGTGCTGGTCCAGGATGGGTGATCATGTCTGCGCATTGCGAGCAAACTCTGCAAATCCTGACTTTCCTGCCCAAGTCACCACCTGGATGCATCTCGCTCTGTTGCAGATACAACCCACTGTGTTGCAGCTCCTCTCCTGCCTTGTGCCCATGGGTGGGGGGAGCCCAGCAGAGCCGAGGGAGTTTGTTTGGCAGCTCCCAAAACCCTGTTGCTGCTTCATCAAAGGGAGCACGTCCAAAGCCCAGCTGGTTGCTCCTGGGCATGGAACAGGCTGGCTTGCTCTCATGGTTTAACTCCAGCCGGCAACTCAGCCCCACCCAGCCGCTCGCTCACTCCTCCTGTGGGATGGGGGTGAGAAGGGTAAAGGGGAGAAAATTGGTGGGTTGAGTGAAGGACAGTTTGATGGGTAAAGCAAAAGCCATGCTCAAGCAAAGCAAAACAAGGGATTAATTCCCTCCTTCCCATGGGCAGGCGGGTGTTCAGCCATCCCCAGGACAGCAGGGCTCCATCACGTGTAATGGCGACTTGGGAAGACAAACACCATCACTCCCAACGTGCCCCTCTTCCTCCTCCTTCCCCCAGCTCTATGTGCTGAGCACGATGTCATACTGTGTGGGACATCCCTGGGGTCAGTCGGGGCCAGCTGTCCCAGCCGTGCCCCCTCCCAACCCCTTGTGCCCCCCCAGCCCCCTCGCTTTTCTGAGAGGCAGAAAAGGCCTTGACTCTGTGTCAGCCCTGCTCAGCAGGAACGAAAACATCCCTGGGTTATCAGCACTGCTTCCAGCCCAAGTCCAAACCACGGCCCCATACGGGCTACTACAGAGAAAATTAACTCTACCGCAGCTGAAACCAGCACATTCTCCCCCGCTAGATGTAGGGGCAGAAGTTTTAAAATCAAAATATTAGTCTTGAAAAGAAAAAAAAAAAACAGCATAGCAAACTGTGAGCAGCAGGGGGAATTCTTCACATTTTCTGGGGTTTTTTTTTGTTTGTGGGTTGGGTTTTTTTTTTAACGCTTGTGTATTGAACTGGTATTCTCATGTCTTCTTATACCTTGTTTTTCTGAAATACTCTCTTGCATTCCCTGCAAACCTAATCTCTGGATTAATAATTTCTTTTTTTTTTTTTTTGGCCATTAAATTTCTGATCTGCGCTGAGAAAACATGATGAAGTCATTGCAAAGTTCTGAAAACTGGAAAAAGGCCCTCTTGTTCAAAGCCCTCCCGGGGTAAGTCTCCGACAAGGAGGAGGTCCAAAACGCAAGTGTGTGAGGACAAAATATGACTCTTGCAATCTGCCCACACTGGATCAGGCTATTAATGAGTTCATGACAAGCAACATGCTGGAACGTAATTAGAGAAGAGCTCCGTAGCCAGCCATAACCTCCCAACATTTTAAATGTCAGCTCAGAAACACATTAATTGCTTGGAAGGGTCTTCTGGAGCCAAGGTAAACTTTGGGGAGTTGGGGTAATCCACCAGCACGCCTTCGGAGCAGCGAGGTCCTGGTACTGGACGGTTAGCTCGCTGCAGTGGCTCCCCCTCGGCATGGCTGCGATGGGTGATTTCTGCCACATCCCGTCTCCCATGGGCTGGTATTTGTTATAAAGCAATTTTCCTGGCGGAAAACGATGGTTTCATCAAGAGCGAGGTGTTTTTGCAGGAACACGGCTGACCCTCCTCGCAGGGGCATGTTTTGACTTTTCCTTTAGAGACAGACTTTCCTCTCCATGACAAGATGGGTTATCTTTTTTTAATCAGAGTTGGAATAAAAGCCCTAGATCCATCCCAGCATCCAATTCCTCTTTAGAAATTTGTTTCCTAGGAAATTTCAAAAAGTTTTTGAAACAAGTTTACAGATGTGGAGCACGCTCCTAGCAATCCTGGCAGGCAGCAGCTCCGAACACCCTGCAGCAGAACATCCAAGGGATGGAGAAAACCCCTCCACCTGCAACGGTTCATCCATGGCAATGATGCTGAACTAAATGGGCTTCTACTAGAGGTTGACCCAAGCAAACCCTCTCCTGCAAGTGATGCTTTTCCCTGTGTCTTTTCTTCTCCTGGACTTCTCTTCCAGACAAAAAGCTGACGCTGGTTCCTCAGCTCTGCAAATAACCTTGGGGAAGGGATAGGGAGGGTTGGGAAGCCCATGGTTGTTTGGGGTCCCGATCCTGGGTTTCGGTGGGGCAGGTGGCTGAAGGGGCTGGGTGGATGTGGGTGACCCAAGCGCAGATTTGAAGACCCAGCTGGGATTTACACAAGCTTTGTGAGCCGGCCCTGAAGCTGTCGCTTGCAGACACCCATTTCTGTTCCCACTTTCCCAGCCTGGGATGGAAGTCTGGGATTTAATGCCTGGAGTCAGAAATAAAGTCCCAGCAGGTGCCGTTGCCAGCCGGCACAACTGATCCAGCCCGGCTGTGCCTCCTGAGCGCAAGAGCATCCTTTAATGTCCCCACCGGGGAACGCATGGGAGAACCAAAGGCGGCAGCTTGCAACCCCAATCATGCCAAAGGGAATATTTCTGCACTCGCTGCACCATTGGGTCATGCAGCTCATCGCCATGGGATGCTGCTGGGACTGAGAAAACAGGCAGGCTCAGAAAGCACCTGGATGCTACACTTGTGTGTGCCCATCGCCCCGTTCCCAGCCCTGGGAGGCTGCAACGGCTTGGGGCAGCCCAGGTGTGTGCAGGGGCTTCACCTCCCTCTTGCATTGCCCAAGGTCCGGCTGCCTCTTGGCGTTTTATAAATATAAAGCATTTTGCCCATGGATTTCAGCTGAACAATATATCCTGCATCTTACCATCGGGCTCTGCGGCAGCTTGGCTGGCTCCTGGGAGACAGTTCGTTAGGGGAGATGATAACGAGATCATTTCTTGGTGGAGCAAGACACTGGGTCACCGGTACAGAACAGCACCCAGCCCTGCCAAGGCTTTACTTTATTTCTCATCATTAGAGAGACTTAGAGAGCCCTTCAGGCATTTTTAACTCTTTCAGGTAATAGCATCGATACCTAGCAGGAGACGCAGGGATTTGTATCTTCACAGAGTCATGCAAAACATCACAAATTAAAGTAATGAAGTGGGGTCATAACAGAGCACGGTGGCAACCGGGGGGTCAGAGATGCCCAGTCCTGGGTGCAGCAACACACACTTCAGGGTGGGGTCCTGAAGCACCCAGAGGGCAGAAAAGCACCTAATTGGCATTTTCTTGGAAATCCCACAAGTGCATCCGTCTCTGCCACATCTGGACCTTCGGATGGGTTGCCAGTGTGAGTGGTGACCCTATCAGATGCCAATTTTGGGGCTCCAGGGAAGTGCTTGGAAGAGAGTCAGAGACCGCAGCCATGCCAAGCGCTGGGCTTCAGTGAGGGATGCTCACTGGAGCATCCAAAATGATGGATGCTGCAGCTGAACCCCCAAACCAGCAGTTAAACCCCCAAACCGAAGCCTCCAGACAACCCAATGGGCCAATCCTGCAGCCACCCCTGAATCTCCATGGTCTGCCCAGGCTGGGTTTCCTTGCCCATGTGTCCCTTGGAAAACTCCCGGCCTGAGACTGGGAAGCAAATTTCATGGCTGGCTTAGCTCAGATGTATTTTGGCCCAGGCCCAATCCTATGGAAAATCTGGGTGCAGGTTTCATCTTCTCTCCTTTCTCCTCTTAAGCATATTTTAAAATTAATTGAGCTGAGTGTTGGAGTGAAATCATTGCCCCACTTTGAAAAAAAAAAAAATCCAGACAAATTTTTCTTTAGAACATGCAAAACCAGGACTTTTTAGCTAGTCCAAAACTCCCTTTGAGACATTTTGAGTGTGCAGTTTGCCAAACTATGGCTCGGTTTTGTCGGCTGTCGTAATGGGAAATCTGTTTGCAATCGCCATGTCCTGGGTCTCTCCCACCACCGACGTGCTCAGTCAGTGGTGGCCTCCCCTGGGAAGCAGAACATGGCAATTCACCCCAAATCAGCTGCTCACGGGTCAAAATAGTGAAGCATCTTCTGAGAAACTTCTCCTTCTGGAGAAGGTCTTATTGGGAAGGTCCATCAGCACTCACCAAAAGGCTATTGCTCCCCTGGAGAGCACATTTATTTTTAATGTAATGAAGATCCATTGGGGTCCTTCAGCCATGCACGCCCAACAGGCAGGTGACCTCGCGAAGGACATGTATTGGGGAGCCCTGCCTGGGCAGAGGGGCCGAACGACCAGCGCTTTGGGGTGTAGAACAGGTGAGTGGGCTCTCTGCAATTAATAAAAACATGAATATAAATTGCAAGGGTCTCTGCAGCCAAGTAAAGGAGGCAATAATGCAGAAAGAGGGAAAAAAAAACAGACCAGTGGTCTGAGGGTTGATGAGGGATTCAGGATTTCAGTGGCTCTTGTAGAGTTTATTAATTGGGGTGATGTTTTTCTGTTAACTTGAATGAGCAAAAGGATCTCTAGAAGATGAAGTAACAGGGCAAATACGGATGGTTTTGGCGTAGGGGCCAAACCAGGAGGGGGCTGGCATAGGGGGTCCAAACCAGGCATGCTTTAGAGTTCTCAAAAAAAAAATTTAGATTTTTGAGGGCTTTTTATTTCACTATTTTTAACAAAAGCTCTGAAAAACGCCTTGTCTGGACCCACCCAGAACTGCTCGTGGGACCAGCGCCGAGTTTATGCTTCTGGCGTCAGGCTCGCTGTCCCTTTTGTGCAGCAATTTTTTCTTCCCACTGAGGTCAGCCACTGAACAGAAAGCACTGGTTGTTTGGAAGCAGAAAGCTTCATGTAGAAAAACATCCAAACGAAATGTTTCGACACTGGGAAACCTTCCCTCCCTCCTCGGCCTCGCTTGGTTCTCTGCACGGAGCAGCTCTGCTGCTCCCCGGCCCCTTCCCGTTGCAAACCCCCAGCTCATCCCCGTCCCTTTGCTCTGCTCAGGGGAAGGAGGCACCTTCCTACTGCGCATCCCTCTCACGTTCCTCATGCCCCAGCCCTGCCTCCCAGTGCTTTAGTGATGAGCACGGCCACGGCGTGTCTCCCATCACGGAGACACTGTGTATTCGGTCAGCTCGCTGGGAAGCTTGGTAGGGTTTTTTTTGGAAATGAAGGAGACACCTTGATTTTCCTTCCCAAGCTGAAAGCAGGTGTCTGCCACACACAGCAGGTATTACAGAGGAAAACAAAACCACCGGGCTGGAATTGCGACAGCTCAGGTAAAGCTGCACAGAAATTGTCCATCCCCGTGGAATGATACAGGGCAAACGATTCCCAGCCCATCTGTTCGCTGGATGGAGATAAGATGGGTGGTGAGGAGCACAGGCCACCAGTGGGCTAACCGTGATGCCGGGGGCACAGCTCTGCTTGGGCTCCGTGGGGCTGGGGACAGCCCGACACGCAGCGTGCTCACGGCTGTGTGCTCCTCGCCCTCCGCTCGGCCACGGGACGCAGTTTGCAGAGCCCAGGCAGCTCCTCAGTCTGGAGCCCACTGCAGATTCAGGGGGAGCTGGCTTCCCACCTCCGCATCGCTTTGAAGTTGTTCTCCTTGGGTTGCATTTGCAGGTCACTGCCCAGTCTGGTGCAATCTTCCTGAACTGGTTTCTGAACTGAACTCCTTTCTCTGCTGGGACAGTCCCAGTTGATTGCAGAATTTCTCCTGGTGGAGCTGGGCATAGATGTTACGTTGCCATTAAAGACCTCCTGGCTTCCTTCTCTCTACGGGCAGGACAAATCTCCAGCGCCTTGGTGTGCACAAATCAACCCCTTGTCCTCCCTTGATGCTCCCAAACCCAGGGAGGCTTTTCTGCCCCACACTTGGGCACTGCTGCTTCACACCCCATGCTCCTGTCTTGCCTCCTTCTCCTCGCCCATGTCGCCCACAAGAAAGCAAAGGGAGGAGATGTCTCCTGGATGCATTATCACCCTGCAGTGACTTGGGCATTGCAGGGCCACCAGCAGCCAGCGGCCAGGAAGGCTTGGCTGGGATGGGCAGGGCAGAGCCCGCAGGAGCGAGCGCTCTGGCAGCTCCGAGGCCAGTGCAGACCCCACCACCAGCCAGAGGAAAGGCTGCAACAGGAAGATTGGAGGCTGCCCCTCCACCTCTTGCAGTGTCCCTGCCAGCCAGGGCTGCTGGTGCGATCCCAGGCAGTGCGGGTTGTTACCGGCAGGCTCCCGGCGGCACCGGGGCGCTTGGGCTTGGAAGCGGCTCTGGAGCAGCAGAGAAAAACACAGCGTTAATGATGCTTTCCATGGAAATGGCAGTTTCGGTCCCAAAGAGCAGCTCCAGCCTCCAGCACGGCCCTGCCCAGCCGTGTTTCCCAGGCTGCACGCTGCTTGGCATTTTGTAGTCTTTTCTAGTTTGTATTTTACTTTTAACCACCGCCTTTATCAGCCCGTTTCAGTGTTGCAGCTTTCCCAAGCCAAAGCCTCCAGCGCTGCCTCTGCTCCCTGTCCCAGCTGGAGCCACTGCTCCGCCGTGAGCAGGATGGATCCCTCCGTGCCACGTGCCTTTGCCCCATCACAAGTCGAGGCTGCTGGGGCACTCAGGAGTCTCTGCTGATCCCCTGGAAATGTGTAAACCGGGCAGCTCGCCCTTCCCAAAGCCTTCCATCTCCACCCCGTGGCGTGTGCCACTTCTCGTAGTACATGCCATGTAGAGCATCTCTTCTGTGAAATACATGCCAAGATCTCACAGGGAAGCCTCAAAACCAGACAGAAAAATTTAGAGAAAAACTACCTTGGAAAGATCTCCTTGATTGTATTTCCATCATCCTCCCATACCAGCTGCAACTCGAAGGAGGGGAGATGTAATAAGCCATTTAAAAAGTTATATTTCAAGTTAACTAACCTTTTCTGATGCTCCAGAACAGCCTGTGCTGGGCTGAGCCAGAGTCTTGGAAGAAAAGTGAAGTGTTGTTCTTGCTTGGTCTGAACCGGTTCGTTGAGTCATCCTCTTAGTTAATACCTGGCACAGCGCACAGTCCTGCTGGCGGGGAAAAACTCGCTCAGGGAAAGTTCAAGCCATTCGTGCTCCTCCGAACCGGGGGAGCAGACAAAGACTTCTTGTTCCACAAGCAGGGGAGAGGAGCGAGGAAGAGGAAAGCGAGGAAGGGCCGAGGGATGTTGGGACGGGACTGTTGGCCCCGGGCGGGAGAAGAGGCGGATTTGAGATGCCTGCCCGAGGTGTGCTGCTCCCTCAGCCCCAGCCAGCCGGGACACATTTTTGCAATGCTTGAGCTGTGTCAGGAAGAGGCATTCCCCGTGCCAGAGGGGTGAGCGCCTCGATGGGGCAAGAGGACACAAAGCGCAGGTCTCAGTGGGGTGGGAAGAACAGGGTTTTCGGAGGGACGTGGGGTCTCTGGGGTGGTGCTGTAAGTGGGGAGAAGCTGGGGTGGGAAGAGGGTGCCCGATGCATTTCCCCTGGGAAAAACCTTGCAGAAACCCTGTGTGCGAGGCTGCCACCATCCCCCGTTTGCCTCAAGAGCCTCTTCCACCTGCCCCCAGGCGCCCCGTCCCTGCAAGACCGGGTGGTGGGAGAGGAGCGGCCACCGAAGGACCCGTGCCCACGGTCACGCAGCACGCACGCCCACGCAGACCCAGGCTCAGGCACCGCAGGAGGTCTCAGCAGGTCAGGGCTGTGACGAGACACGTGGCATGGCATCAGGCGAGCCAGCCTCCTCCTCCTCACCTCCACTCCTGTCATCAAAGGGTGGCAGGTAGGTAAACATCTCCTGCTCTGCTGACTGACTTCTAAGGCTCTATTAGGAAGGCAAACCTGGTTTAATTAGGGATGCCTTCAAGCTGGCCATCGGGCAAGATGCTGGTGGGTCTCCAGGGAAGATTTATTAGCTCGTACTATGGAGCATCACAGAAATTATTAGCCAGATGTGATCTAATAAGCAAATAAATAATCTGCAAATCAGCTGCAGCACTGACAACTTCCTGCATTTACCCACTGCCCTGGAATTGCTCAGGGCAGTGAAGTTGGGTAACTCCTCTTGCCTCAAACTCAAACCAGTGTTGCTATATGAGGAGCAAATCTGCAAAAGCCGTGGGAGGAAGGGGAAGGGCTTTGTGAGCAGAGCATCATGCCAGCGGTTCTCCTGGTCACCCCATGCTGCTGCCCCTTGGCCCCTCATGCTTCTGGATAAGGGTGCATGTAGGTGAACAGCTCCGACTTCTCCTCTGCTCCAGCCCATCCCCTCCAGCACCACTGTACCCCACGGGATGAACACAGCAAACCATGGTGAGCTCCGGCTGGGCAAGGGCTAATATAAATGAGTCCATAAAGTCACCCCACTGCATCCTATTTTGTCTTTATGTCTCTATTGCCCTTCTCATCTCAATGTAGCTGATCATCTGAGTCAAAGCCTGCAATGACTTCTAGACCAGGTTGGAGATAGAGTGAATCATTAAAGTAATTTTGCATTGGCTTGCTCCTCGCATATTACTAACCTTAAATACTTACTCAGCTTTAAGCAAGGTTTCCACGTTTAAAAGAGGTGTTCTTTTTTTATCCCAGTATGCTTCCCAAGTAAGCCTTCCCCAGTTACCTCTGTTGGGAAGTGAGGCCGTTGTGTAGCTGCGAGCGTGCGCCCAAACTGCGTCCGCAACAGACTTTTTGGATTTAACGGCTGATAGAAAAAAAAAGAAACAACAAAGCAAAAACTGTTCTCTTGGAAAACGGGAAGTCAGTTCCACAGCAATCCAGAGAGTGAACGATGTGGTGGGAAGAGAAAACGACCATGAAGCCATCAGGGCTGCACAGGATGGCTTCGATTGCTCTGCAGAGAGTCTGCCTGGTGCATCCTGGCATGTCTGCCTGGGGAGGGCTGGGCGATAACAGGGGTTTTCCCTGCGTGGAGATTAATTACAGCCTGAGCAGCCAGCCCTGCATTTCGGAATGGGCATTGGCTTGGTGGAGAGGTTGTTATCCCTGAGGCGGGAGGGCTATGCTGGGAGGACACGCCGTGATGTGCTGGGACCACTGGGTTTGACTTCCAGCTTTGGGGCTGCGTGGCGTGATGCTGGACACGTCGCTTAAGGCTCAGCCGGTTGCTGTGTGTATGGAAGGGAATGTCACCCTACCAAACAACCCCCTTTTTGAGGGTTATTCTTCTGAAAAGCCAGCTGGATGGATGAGAGATCCCTCTTTTAATCCATTATTTTCTTTAAATTTGTATTATTCTTAAGCCCCCTACCAAAAAAAAATATCCTCCCGCTGGTTCGGGCGTGCTCTGCTGCATGCGTGGGGATGCCGCACGCCATTTCCCAGCAGTGATTTTGCAGCAATCTCCGGATTACGGGCGAAAAGGCTGACCAGCAGCTGGCCCAGTGAAACCCCCACGAGCAGCGCTCCACTTCATGGAGGCTTTTTGGCGGACAACTGCCTGCTGGGATCTCCTCGCCAGGTTTTAATCCTTTAATGTGGGTTTTATTGATGCTCTATAGAGCTTAGGTTTTAACGGCAAGTTGAGGAGTGTGTCCCTGCTTTTGTTAAGGCAGCATTACACCTGGCCCTCCTGGCGCTGGCAGGTAGGATGGGTGGCTGGCTCCTCTTGCCCTGCCTACCCGAGCTTACGACCTTCTCGCTTGTGCTGATTTTCTCTTTTTTTGTGGTCACCAGCCGGCTCTGTGAAACAGTCCAGCTGGACAAAACCCTACTAAAAGGGGAAAACATTACCCAGCATCTCCCACCTGCAAGGCATTGGGTTTCTCGGGGCTTTTTGTGTAGCTAAAGATGAGACTCCAATGCACTTTACAGCAAGGAGTGACATGAAGCAGGTTCGTCTGGTTAATGAAATGGCTGCTTTCCTGGGCTCTCTCTGAAGTCAAAATTGCAACCTCCTGCATTGCAATGCTTGGTCACCTACGGTGAGAGTCGCTGGCAGGCTGCGGTGGTATTTGGCCTCCCTGGAGTCCATGGCTACTCAGGCTGTCCCTTGGCTTTTGGGGCAATTTGGCAGCAAAATGGGTACAAGGAGCTCCTGATGCATCTGCGTCCCCATCCCTGCTCCAGGCTCCCTTCCCTGTGTGCAAGGGAGCCAAGAAGCTGGCAGCAGAGCATGACCCGCTTGCAAAGGAGGGTTCGGCTCTCTGATTTTTAGACTGGGATCAGCACGAAGGAGGCATGAACCCAGCGAGCCGTGGGACAAGAGCCCCCGCTACAGCCGCGAAAACCTTCTGGAATGGTGGCAGAAGACACCACCCCAAGTAATGGAGCCATGGAGGGACATCAGCCAGTGCTGGGAGAAACTCTCTCCCTCTTGCCTCAGGGTGGCTTAATTATAAGCTCACTTTAGTAGCTCAGGGGCCCTTTGATGTGGGGAGCGCCCCAGACCTCACGCAGGTATCTCGGAGAGGAGATGTCTCCACATCAGCCAGCTGTCTAGACTCCCGGTGCAGAGAGGATCGGCTGGGAGGGCATGATTCAGCTCGGCTCACAGCCGACGTCTGCATCCCACCCAAGGTGACTCTTAATAAAGTGAGTGGCGATGAAATTGCAGCCCTGAATGGAAGCCACGGGGCTGCAAGACACACCTGAGAAGCCGTCTGTGCCCTGGGCATGGGGCGAGCTGTGGTTGAGCAGGCAGGGCTGGCAGGTTGCTCTGCCTCCAAAGGCTGCTCGTGCTCCGTGAATGCTTCCATGGGCTCCCAAATTCACTGCATGGGCCATTTTCCCTATATCCCACACTATCCCTTTGCATCGTATGCAACGATCAGCAATACCACCCCAGCGTTGTCCGATGAGGGGTTTGTCCCCCAGTTCCCCAGGCTGAACGTAGCCTTTGAGCTCTGCCAGCACCGCCTCGGGCGTTTCTCTGCACTGCCGGCCAGGGACAAGCCGTGCCTGGGTTCTGCACAATTTGGGGTGAAACCAAGACTTAATTGGAGTATGGGTGTCACCAGAATAGCTGTTGGCAGGCAGGCAGACTAATTAAAGTCCATTTAGGGGAAGGAGCTGCCTTTCCCATGGCAGGAGGCAGCAGCTCTGTGTGCTCAGATGAAGTCAGAGAGGAAGGCATGGACATGGTCACAGATGCGGGGATGCTGCTCGGAGGAACCGTTGTTTATTCAATTAACTGGAAATAAGGGACCGTTTCCCAGCTCACACCAGGGAGATGTGAGCTGATGGCATCGCTGGTCTGTAAGGACATGAGGCATATGATCAGCAGAGCTCCTCTGGCCCTGCCAGCGCCGGTGAGGGTGTCCAGCACAGGGACATGATGGCAAACACAAAATAAATGAATAAACTTTGTCCTGTCCGAGCTCCCTGTTAGGAGGTCCATTTTCTCTGTGTACTGCAGCAGCCCCAGTGCACTGCAGCCTTGCTAGGTCTCCTATGGCCTGGGAGAGTGGTCCTGCACCCTTGGGTACCTCCTTTTCGGCTTTCCCAGCTTCCTAAATCACTGTCTTTGGGTGTCTCTGCTGGTGTCTGGCAGCCACGGTGTCTCTGGGATGGGGATGTGCCATGCAAATTCCCTGCCCATCTGGGTGGTGCTCCCCTGAAATGGCTAACAGGCAGGATCAGACACCCCACCAAGCTCTGGGGAGACCACAGAGGGGCTCGCAAAGGGCACAGAGCCACCAAGGCTTTGCTCTCCTGATGTTCTCCAGGCTCTCTGATAAGTGTCCAGGAGCTTCTTCCAGACTGGTGATGTGGAGAACTGGTGTGGGGGCCAGCTGCAAACCTCACTGGTACCAGGCTGGGTTTCCTGGAGATAGGGCACCTGGGGAGATCTGAGTATCCCAAAGATGAAGTTGGATTTGGAGGGTCCAAGGCCAAGAGGTGCTGCCCTGCTCTGCCCCTGGCTCACCATGCACCCCAGGCCTCCTCCTGGACATGAAAAATACACCTGACCTGGGTCTAATATTGACAGTATCCTCGCCAGCATCTCAGAGCAGTGTAGTGACCCCTCCATGGCCACCACCATGCCAGGGGATGCTTTAGAGGCTCCTGTTTCTCAGCAGATCCAGCTGCAGGGTCTGCAGAGCCTTGCTTTCCTGCCCTTCGTTGCAGCGCTGGGGCAGGAGGGCAGGATACACCGGGGGCTCTTCCACTCCAGCGCTGTTTCTGCAAATCTCTGAGGCCACCTGAGAAATTCCAGGGATGCACAGGCACGAAGCGACGCGGGACAACAGGTCCTGCAAAGCCGAGGAGGGGAGGCAGAGGAAGGGCTGATAATTTGGCCAGTGGCAAACAACACGCTTCCTAAATCCAGAAAAGAGGCAGATCAGAGCCTCTCTACAGCTGCCTCCCGCGCTCGGCGGCACCTTCCCCACTTGGCTTGGTGCTTTTCCCACTTTTGATCTTAAGAGTAAATAAAAACACCCGACAAACAAATGACAGCATTCCCTCCCTGCCCTTCCCTGCCATCTGCAGTGCGGGGATGGCACGTAACCGCTCCCCTCCAGGTCCTGCACCCCTGACCTTTGGGAGACTGCCGCGGCTGGAGGCAAAGACCGAGGCTGAGCAGCGATTTCTTCCCGCAGTCTTGGTGGGCTTCAGGTCTGGTGTCCTTATGCAGACCAGCTTTGCAGGAGAGATCAAACCAAAGCAAACCCTGGCTTTCCACAATTGCCAGGCTTTTCCTGGGGAAACGGCTCCATTTCCCTCCCAGCCTGCCCTCGAAGGGTTGGCTTAACCCAGATCCTGATTTCCGTCTCCCACCATTCACCGTTCCCCCGATAAAGAGCCACGTGAAATTTATCTTGCCATCTTTCATTAAAATAAACCAATTAAGCAACACTCAGGAACCTCTGATCCGGGCCAGCTCGGTCAGCCGGCGTATCCATGTTTCCAAAGCATCTTCTCGCCCTGCTTACCCTCACATCAAAGCAAGCTGGGGAGCAGCCCTGTCCTTGGAGCGCTTCAGCAAAGTATGTCAAGGGATTTGGGAAACAGCTGATTTAATGCCAAGGAAATTAGTAACCAAATGAGTTCTTAGCCAAACGGCTCCTCTTCTTGATCTTGGGAAAAGTGGTGTTTAAACTCTCTATCTCATGGTTTTAGACTCAGGAAATGTGATTACACATCTGTCATTATTTTACTCTTCTGTGTTGATGGCTCATATTAAACAAACCACATTCCTGCATTGCTTAGTAATCTCTGCTGTTCCCTTTCCTCGCTGAGGAGACAAGTCCCAGCTTGACATCGATGTACCTGTTGATCAGAGCTCCACTGTTAACCAACCGGCAGAGCTGTGTAGACACCAGCTGCGGGGAGCGTTCGCACCACCGGCCTCTTTTCTCCAGCTTGCTGCAACTTTGCATCCCCCTTTTTTCCTAACCATCATTTGGCCAAAGAGCAGGAGGAGGCGGGCGAGATCCACACCCCGCTGAGACCCATATGTTTCTCGGAAAGGTGCTCGAGCCTTCCCCCGTCCTCCACCAAGCAGGTAAGAACATGCGCTTTGGGGTTGGACACCAGTCAAAAAAGGGTAGGTCCCTCCAAGCAGAGCACGGTTCCCAGGGATCCTGGTGCCTCACCAGCCCAGGAGGACGTGGAGAGCCCCACGGTCCCACCGGCTCGCACGGGATGGGCGCCCACCAGCCGCGCAGGAGGGACCTGCCTTGAGGCGTCCCACCCCTGCAGGGACACTGAGCTTTTCTCTTGGTGGCTTTATCTTCCAGCTCTGCTGAGATACCCCTGAGTTCACCATGGAGCTGCTGAAGGAACCTGACTCATAGATGTTCCCAGCACCAGGTAGGAAATTGAGAGCCTGTTTTTAATGGCGTTGGGTTGCGGAAGGGAAAGGAAAGGTGGTGCAATTGGTGACCTGGTGCTGGAGGGGCCATCTTAGCTGGCTCCCAGCCGAGCCGTGGGGCTGCGGCACTGACTGAGAAGTGCCTGTCCATGTGTTAGCTGTGGCTTGCAAATGGTTGTAGATGATTTCCAGCTGCTGGTAACTCAGCAGAGGGTCTCACGGCAATCGTGGTGTTATCAACCTTTTGCCCTCTCCTGGTGAGGACACAGTTGGCCAAGCGTTGGCAGCCGTGCTCCTCAGGGCCGCGTTTTCCTTTATCACGGCATTTTGGCACGAGAGCTGGGCTGGGAACGGTGCATGTCCTCGGGGATGCTTGTGGAGGACAGTGCTGTTCTCGGGAAAACCCCGAGCTCCTGGCGTGATGCCGTTCGGCTGGATCTGCTCGGTTTTCCCTCGGTTTTGTTTGTGCGATCTCCGGCGGTTGCCTGCGCCAAGTCCCAAATTTCTCCTGTCCTGGCAGCTGCCAGAGGAGGAAGAGCTGGGGTGGAGGCGATGTGCTCCCTGTCCACAAGCCCACCATGTTTTCAACAGGACTGATTTCCATGGGAGGAGCAAGGCTGGTGCAGCATCGGCCAAGCGCCTCGGAGACGAATCCATTTGTTTTAAAATAACTCCCTTTGTTCTCCGCCATGTGAGATGGAACACTTTTCTCCATCAACCCCTACAGGACAAGAAGGGAAGGTCCTGGTAAAGGGTGGCCGAAATGAAATGGTGGTGGGAGAGGGAAGGCAAGGCACAGCGTGGGCAGCGGGACTCCTCCTTGCCGTGGGAGGCTGGGCAGAAGGCCTCGGGGCTGCCGGCAGATTGCCGTCCCTGGGCACCTCCGGAGGACTGCCGACCCTGGACATCTCCACTCCCACCTGCTGCACCCCAGCAGCCAGGAGGAAGCGGGTTCCCTTGGCAAAGGCACCGAGGGCTCGCTCTTCCCCATCCACCCACCCAAGGGTGGTCTTGGGGAGTGGGTGCAGCGCTCTGCCTTAGGGTCAAGGTGGGAGTGATGGTGAGTCGCTGGTGCCGGTGGCTGCTAACAGCTCATGGATGCACCATAACCTGGGAAATGAGCCGGGATTGCAGATTGCTGGACTATTAAGCTGCCTGTGGCTTTGGTTTTTTTTATATTTATGGCAGCTGTGGCTCAGGTATTTCTGGCAGGCATCAACTCTGGATTGCCCAAACCATCGTGACATGGAGAGCTGATGCTTGGGCTTCTTTCTGGCCACGGGGATAGGCAGACCTGGCTGTGCCGTTGTGGTTTCAACCCCTCCTCAAAAGCCTGTGGCAATGGGAGGTCCTCCTGGCCACCCCGCCGGGACCCTGCTCTCCTGGGCAGAGGGTTCACCCAGACGCGGCGCTGGGGCCAGGGCAAAGGATGGGGCACCCCACAGCGATTCAGCGGTGGCAGCCGGGGATGCCACCCACAGTGCAGACCTGACCCTCTCTCTGCTTGAGGCTGCCCAGGAGCCAGTGCCACGTTGTGCCGGACCTGGGGCAGGATGAGGTCTTCCTCAAGCTCTTGGCCCATCTAGAAATAGCCTGCATGAGGGAAGTGCTGTTTCTTCTGGACTGGTTTCACCCAGGGTCCCCACGGAGCCTCCTGCAGCCCCCGCTCGCTCCCCGGGGAGGAGGCAGCAGCGTGGTGCTGGGTGTGCTGGGTCACCCAGCTTGAGGACGGGGGTGTAGGAGCACTTTATGGCTCACTGTT
Source organism: Anhinga rufa (assembly GCA_013400875.1). NCBI lineage: Eukaryota > Metazoa > Chordata > Aves > Suliformes > Anhingidae > Anhinga > Anhinga rufa. The sequence goes on along the minus strand of VZTV01034458.1, from coordinate 42,728 downwards.
GACTTTTGCTTCTTTGAAAGCATCTGCAAGGTGCAAGGCCGGCACCAAGGCCGGCAAACTCCTCCTGTCCTGGAGGAGCACCGGGCCGGGTGCTCTCGGCAGGCAGAGCAGCTTGGGAGGAACGCCTGTAGGACGGATCTTTTTAAACAATTAAGAGCTTCTCCAGCTCATTTCCTTCCATGCCCTCACAGAGGAAATCAGCTTAATTAGCAGTCTTAGTGAATAATTAATTTTCTCAAATTTTTTTGATAGCTTCTTTAAGCTGAGAGGGCCTGAGCTGCTCCGGTAAGGCACGAGCTGCCGCCGAGCGGCTCCCGGCCCCACCACGGCTCTGCCCGTTAGCCGGTGCCTGCAGACCCCGAGACCCATTTGCTCCATGATGGGTGGTGGAAACAGCTGAAAAAATGGGGTGAGAAGGAATCAGCGTCACGGAGCCGTTTTCCAAGCGGCTTTCCATCTCTGGCATCCCGTGGAGATAAACACAGCGTATGGATGCCCTGGCAGAGCATGGACACGTGGCCCAAAATCCTGCTGCCCCTGCCTTGATTAGCCAGCCTATCGAAAGGGATTTGAGGCTCCCTAGCCATAAAAATCAGGTTTATTTTCAGCTTTGCCTCTCTGCTTTTAATAACAGGAGGGTCTGCTGTTGTTTAGACCTGAGCGGAGAGACTTTAATTACTACTTCTGTGCCGGGAAGAATGTAAATACGGACTCGGGGAAGCAGCGGGGGTTATTAAAGCGAAAAGGCTGTAATTGCTGTGCCCCTCCCTCTCCATCAGATTTTCCTCTCTCTCTGGTTTAGAGAGGACCGGCTGATCCAGTCGGGCTGTCTCTGGCCAGGGGTTGCAGGCTCTCCCCGGGGATCCCGCTGGCAGGGAAGGGACGTACCCAGCCAGCACCCACCCGAGTTAGGGAAGGGACGTACCCAGCCAGCACCCACCCGAGTTAGGGCTTTTATCAGCCCAGCCCACAGCAAGGAGGGAACCACCTTTAGCCAGGCAGGAAAACGCCGTAGAACCCCTGAGTTTTGGCATGGCCACCCGAAGATGTTTGCAGTTTGAGGAGCAGGGCAAGCGTTTTGGGTGGGTTTTCCTTTGGAGAGATCCTTTTGCAGTTAAAGAAACTCCCAGCCCAGCTGTGAACAGCTTCTCTTGGATGCAAACAGTCCCATGGCTGCTGCTCTTTGGTGTTTTGTTTTGTTTTTTGTTTTTTGTTTTTTTTTTTTAAATCATATCTTTGATTTCATTTAATAATGGATGAATTATCAGAAATATGTGCTGGCAGGGAGCCCGGGTTTTGTCAGGAGGCGAGAGACTTCAGTAATGCTTTGGTTGAAAATATTTAAAAAAAAAAATGAGAGCGAGAACAAATTAAAAAAAAAAAGAAAGTAAGTTTGTGCCAAAGCCTCCGGGGGTGGGAAAAAACCAACTCGACTGCAGAACTTTTTTTCTCTCTCTTTTTCTTCTGTGCAGGAGGTGAGACTCCTCTCACCCAACTCAGCCATCTCAAACACCACAGTGTCAGCTAAACCTGGCCCCCGGTGGGCGGGAGAGGGGAGATGGGAGCTGTGCCCCCCCCCAAGGAGCCCTGGCTCCTCCGAAACCTCCGGCGCAGCCCCTCGGAAATGGGGGTGCAGAGAGGTGGCGCCCGCCAGCCTTGGGCGATGCTCTCAACCACGTCCAAACTTGTGCCCCTCTCCTTGCCACGCACCCAAATAGCGCGTCCCCCCACCGGGGCAGCACTCTGGGGGGCAGGGACGGGTGCTGAGGGGGACCTTCACCCCACGGACGGAGCCTGTGGGGTGAAGCAATCGCACCCAGTCATCGAGCAGGAACGAGGCGAAGCCGGGGCGCGCGGGAGCGGAGGGGAAGGCAGCGCCTCTCCGCCGACGTGCGCCGACACGCCGGGCGGCACGGCCGGCAGCACCGGCACTGCCTCCCCGCCGGGGTCCCTGCTCGGTACGGCAGGCAGGGCTCAATCCATCCCTTCAAAGCCATCCCTTTGGTCATTGTGCTGGCTCTGGATGTGCTTGCCGGCTTCGGGGTTAGCGTTTGGGGTCCCCGCGCTGGTGGTAACGTTGTCTTCTCCCACGGCCGCGGCGGCTTTGGCTGTGCGGAGGGGGACTTCCCACCAGCCCTGCACTCGGCCAGTTTTAAGGTGAAAATAGGGAGATAGGGAGTTGCATCCAAAAGGCCTGGCTCCATCCGAGCTGCTTGCTCCCGCTGGCAAATCTGGCTTCATTTCCCTCGAGAAAGCGATTTCTCTCCTGCAAAGAAAGCGGCGCCTGCGTTGAGGCAGGTCCCCGCGGGGATGCTCGGGCCCCGGCAGGTCTGGGTTGGGTGCCCGCAGCCCAGCCGCACGGCCGGGGCAGGAGAAGTCCCCGCGCCAGATTTCAACCCACTCTTCGAAGACTGAGTCAGAGTGAGTCAGCCCTCTGGATTGCTCTCCTGCTGCCCCCGAGCCAACCCAGCACATTTATTAGTTAATTAGTTTTCATTTCCTCCTCCTCTCTTTCCTTCCCTTTGCAGCGAGCCCTCTCCCCCGTCTCGCCCGCCCCTCTCTCAAAGCAAAGAGGCAAAGCAAACCCCCGCGCTCCAGGGACCTCCAACCCATAAGCACCCGCCGCGAAAGCATCACCCTTGGGCTTGGCTTCCCGCAGAGAGGCCCCAGCACACCAGCTCTTGGTCCCCTGCCCATGCGCTGGGTGGCAGGAGGGACCCATGCTGCTCCCAGCAGGAGATCCCGGGGTTACAGCCAGCCTTTTTCCCCCTGAGACCCATTTTTGGCCCTTCAAAGAACCTCAACTATGTCGGGTTTTAACTTGTTTTTCTGGCCACTGTTTTCTGGCCCTTCTCAGCACGCCCATTTTCCAGCACAAGGATGCTGGCCGAGGAGCTGGTGTGCCCCGTGATGCAGGAAGGGTGCAGGCTGTTATTTTGGCGTCCCGACAAGTTATTAGCAGGGATGGACGTGAGTTAAGGATTGCAGGGAAGAGGAGGAATGCTCAGTGGCTTTGCAAACAGCTTGTCCCCAGGGCTGGTTTCGCTCCGTTTCCATGCTCTTCTCTGCTTTCGGGAGGTTTTATCCCTGGGGAAGTGGCTGAGAAGGGCTGTCACCCATGTGCTAGGTCCCACAGACAGGGCAGGTGCCTGGCTGAGCCCTGCACATCGGCCAGCCTCGTCCTCCCCGCGAAAACCTGGGCTTTAGCTAAAAACCTGATAAAAAACAGCGTTAACTAAAAAAACTGCAATCTCGCTCCGGCTGCTGGAGGAGAGGGTCCATCCCCCGCAGGGAAGGGGATGGGGATAGGGATGGGGATGGGGACAGGGATAGGGATGAGGATGGGCATGGAGATGGGGATGGGGAAGAAGAAGGGGATGGGGAAAGGGAAAGGGAAAGGGAGCACTCTCCTGCCCGTGGCGCACCGGCTGCCCGCAGTCCTGCCTGCTCGCTGGCTCACCCAGCTCAGCTAATAAGCAGGTTAGCTGCGCCTCTGCTTCCCCGCCTGGGTGGGGAGGATTTTTCCAGCACCGAGGGTTTGCAAGTGAGGCATAAGAAAGCAGATGGGAACAAGCAGGTAATTTTTATCCCCATGAATTAAACAATGCCATTTCACTTGGAAAACGCATGAATTTCCCTGCTGTTTTCCCCCGCCTTTCATTCTTCCTCACCTCGTTTCTGCAAGAGGGAAGGAGAGACCTGCAGGGGTTGGATGGTTTTAATGGAGCATGTTAGGTCTGACAGGTAATCACGTCCGTCTCTATCTCATCTCTGCTGGAAAAAAAAACCCTCACTTTCTTTGGCTTTGCTGATTAAAACAATTTATCGAAGGAACACAGATTTATTTTTTTTTTTAAGAAGTTCATGCGTAGCCTGGGCAGCAAAGTGTTTATCGAGGTGTTCCTCTGAGGAGGGTCTGCTCAGTGTAAGGCAAAGCGTTTGGGCAGGGAAAAAAGTACCTTTGCTTTTTTCTCCCTCGTGAAAGATCTCCCTGAGCACTTGACAGCCTCATGCAGCCAATTTTACAAGTGACTTACATTTTCCTGGTCTCCTGGTTTGCAAACCTATCACTGGGAATTGCCCAGACTGGGGAAAAATGGGGCCTTTGCTGGTTTTCCATGTTCTTTGCATAAGTTCGTGTGCCGGGAGATCTGATTGCAAAACCAGTCCCAGAGTCAGGGAGACGAAAGTGCAGGTGTTCACACTGTGCTTGGAACGTACCTTCTTTTTTGAGGGGTGGTTTAATTTCTTTATCTTGCTTAACTTTCTTAAATATACCTCTTTAAGTACTGAGCAAGACTTGCTGGGCAGCCAGCAGCTTAGCAGGGCTGACGCGAATTATCTGCTCCCCCAAAATTAAAGGGAATGGCAATGAGAGAACTCAACTTTGGACATAAGAAAGTAGCCTGTGCTACGAAAGAGTACCTCAGCTCTGCGTCCTGATGAATTTAAAGCAGCTCGATGGCTGAGCATTGCTGAGCAGGGGTCATTACTGCCAGGGCTTTTACTTGCTGCACGCCCAGGGGACCCCAGGAGCACGGCTTTGAAGATAGAGGGGAAAGGACCCACCCCACACAGTGCTCCCCAGTAAAGCCCCTGTGAATAGAAAACAAAATAAATGACACTGCGTTTCCTGCCCTTCCCAAAAACTCCATGTGCAGCACTTCCGAAGCCGCCGGAGGACCGCGGGTTGACCCTGCGCTGGTTGTCCAGCCTCTCCCCAGCCTCTTGCAGACGGGCGCAGGTAGGAGATGCTCGGGGGCAGCCAAGCCTCGCTGCTAACCCCAACCCAGGGAACGCGGGCTGCGACAGGGCTCACCCCCAGCACCAGCACAAGGGTGCTGCTCCCCGAGCGGCGGCGGGATGCCTCGGGCATGGCACCCACCAGGCAGCACCCCGCCGAGGAACCAGGCGCTCCCCACAGCAGATAAAAGGGACGGCGCTGGCTGCCTGCTCGTGGAAAGTCCCAGCTCGCTCCTCGCCGCCCAGTCTTCTCACCTCGAGCTGTTTGCAGTCATCTTCTCCCCGATTAGCATAAGCAAATCTAAGCTGGCTCGATGCTGCCTGCAAGCTCTTTTTCGATTGCACTAAACTGCTGCTCCTACTGGGATTTGAGGCTATTTTTAATGCTCTTTCCAACTCCGGCGTGCCACCTAAAGCATTACTGGTAGTGACGAGGCCAGCCCGGCAGGTCTCGGCTGCCTGCGCGGGCAGACGGACGCGTCCCGGTGGCCTTTCATCAGCCAGGCAGTGGCAGCATCGCTGCCAGCGGGCTCAGCCCTGCCTCGCAGCCGTCACCCGGCGCCGGGTCAGCCGGGGTGCCAGCGATCCCCCGGGCTCGCCAGTCATGCTAGCTGCTGCGGGAAGGATTACTTGGTTTTGCATCCCCAAACACCCATTTTCTAGCTCATAGCAAAAAAATATATGATCCAAGCCCCAGAAAACCACTGTACTTAGAAGCAAATGCAAAGGCATTAAAAAAAATTGATCTGCAGAATATTCATAACTGTTTGCATAACGCAAAGATGTTATTAATTGCCAATTAGTTGTCAAACAGGACTACTGGCACTCAGTGCAGGTAGAGTGAATGCAGCCGGCCCTCTGCGACTGGAAAAACACCCGGTGCTGTGTAATTAAAGCTCTCCTCCACACTCACCCCACCCAGCTGGCCCGGGCACTGCTGCGGGCAGCTTCCCACGCCACCGGGCCGGGGCAGTGCCGGGACTGGGCAGCGCCGGGATGGGATGCTGCTGGTCCCACAGATGTGTTATCCTCCCCTGGTGTCGTTGGGATGCCCGTGGGTGAATGCATCTCTCTCCGTCGCATGCAGCGAGCGAGCCGGTGCGGGTCACGAAGGAGCAGCGCAAACCCGGGTGCTGGTAGGAGAGCTTTGAGCAATCCCTGCGGAGGGTAATTGGGGTGTCTGATGGACAGGGGCAGGAGGAGGTGCGGTATCGGCTTAGGCTGGGTGTGAAGCCCAATGCAAAGGAGGGCAGGCCTGGTAGTTTTCATGCAACAGCTTAAGATCCAGCCCTGTCGTAAACACAAACAGGGCAATGTGATAAAGCATCCAATCCTGCTCCACAGGTAGGGTTGTTTGCTGAGCTCCGTGATGGAGAAATGGAAATGGCCTTTCCTGCTGTGGAAACCGGCCTGATTATACTTGAAAAATAGGGATTTATCCCTGAAAAAATAGATTGTAGCCATTATTTTCTCTGCCTTGTTTATCTGATCAGCTATTAGGATCACTGGCTGGGCCGGTGCATGTCTGCAGCAGCATCCCATACCCCTGGAGAGCAAAGAAAACCCGAGCCAAGGGACTTATCGCTTCTTGGCCGTGCTGCAAAAAGGGGAAAATCCCCATCGTGGTCGAGGGCTGTTCCCCCCTGGGCTGGGGGCAGCAGCTGGGGGTCCCACCGCGGGAGGGACAGTCCTGCCCCAGTCCCCTGCACCGGTACCGTCGCAAAAAGGATCTTGAAACTGGGAAGCTGGTACGGGGGGCTCTGTTGGAGCTGATGGAGCCCGGCTGGCCCCCGCCGGGGACACCCGCAGCCTCCCGGCACCAGCGGGTCCCCGCCGGCCCGGCTGGTCGGGCGAGGGGGTGGTGGGGAGAGGCAGCGCCAGCCTCCGCCGCAGGGACAGCCGTCCTGGCAGAGCCGGCAGCCGCCGGCTCAGCCTTGGGGTGCAGCCTGTGCCGGGGGCGCACGGGGTCCCAGCTGCTCCAGGGGCTGCTGCTGCTGCTGCTGCCTTGTAAACGGAGCAGAGAATCTGGGGCTTTTTCATTTTTTTTTTAGTTTTATTTTTGAGGGCTTTTTGGTTGGTGGGTGGTGAGCCAGAGCGACCGGTGTCAGGGTAACCCTGGGGACACCCGGGCTCGCCGGAGTACCGCGGTGCCGGTTAGAGCTGCCGTGCCCAGCTCTCACAGGCCAAATCCTTCCCTTCTTTAAGGTTAATCATGGAAAAGGGTGGGGAAGGCAGAGCTGCGGAGAGGGGCTGTGCACGGGACAGCCGTCCTACCCTACACCAAGCCAAGGGATGGGGGTCCCAGCGATGATGCGCAGGGGAGCTGGACCCTGCTGTGGGGAGTCGGTGGCTATCTGATTAAGCTAGCAAGGGCCAGCCTAAACCACAGACCAAAGGAGATGCTGTTTCACATAACGTGGCTGCAAGCTGCAGCCTGGGCTGCGGGCTGCGCGGGTGCCCGCAGGCTCCCAGCCCACCTCCAGCCCTTCACAGGGGCGAGCTGCCCAGCTCCAGCCAACACTGCTGCTTGATTCTGGGGGGCCGGGATGCCCCGGCCATGGGACTGCAAAGCCACCCGCCGACAGCCGGATCCAGGCCTTGCAGAGAGCCTGCTGCCTGTGTCGGCAGCGCTGCTTCAGCTCTGCGGATGCAAAGTGCCGGGTCAGCGCAGATTCCCATTATTAATTAGGCTACGGGGCAATGCAGCATCTCTCTAATCACCAGAGACCTAAACAGAGCTGCTCTACCAGCCACAAGTGTGCGCTGAAGGGTCTGCGTAAATCAGGGGAGGGGGATGAGCTGACTTGCCAAATGCAATGACAGGAGGGGTGTAAATCCGGGGGGAGCCGGCGTGGGGGGCTCGGTTAGCTGTGACAGATGTGCTTGGGGGCACCCCCTTCTGTAAAGCGCCAAAATGAGCGAACCCCATCAGAGCGAGGGGTCTAAGGGCTGCGTTTGCGCAGGGGAGGGTGCAAAGAGGTGCCAAGTGGGTGCCCTGTGCCAGGGACAAGCATGGCTGGAGCTGAGGGAGGCATCTGCTGTTGGGTGGGATGAGGCAGGAGGACCCCTGCGCTGGAGGGGACAGCACCAAGGTCATGGAGGGCGAGCACCGGGAGAACTGAGCTCACCCGTGGGGTGCGTGGGGTACGCACCCAGAACCCGGGCAGGTGTTTTTTTTTAAGGAGCCTGCTCAGCTGTGTTAGAAAAGCCAATATTTCACAGCTGCAAGAGGGCAGGTGCTGGGGGCAGAGCCAGTGTCCCAGCCGGGGTGCCCGGGTGCCCGCGGTGCCACTCGCAGCCAGCCCAGCCCCGGGTCAGACTCAGACGGCGCTGGGGGAGCAAACGGCAGCTTTGCCACAGCCTGGGGTGCGAAGGACAGGGAGGAAATCAGCCTAGTCCTGGTTTTCTGTCATGCTTTGAAAAAAATATATCTATATTCCAGCATGCTTTCCCCTGCCAGGCCACAGCCCCTAGCCCGGCTCGCTGGGTGCTTGGTGGGAGCAAGCCCCCTCCTGCGGTCGCTCCCCGAGGGTGTCCCTGGCCCCAGGGAGGTGGCTTTAGCCGCTGGCCACCCCCACCCTGGCCTCGCAGGGTTATCCCACGCCGGCTGGCGATGCTCTAATATTAATTTTCCCCTCCTGCTCGCAGCTCCAAAGCTGAGTGCGCTTCTCCAAAAGCCCAAAAGAGCAAAAATACACGAATCCTAAATACAGCAAGTGCTGACAAAGCAATCGGAGCCGGCAACGGTGCCGAAAGCAGGGTTTCAGCGAGGGTGACAGTACTATTTCCCAGTCCGTTCCTGGGATGCCGGCAGCATCCTTCACTCCTTCGCCTTTGTTTGGCTAAGGCCTTGGGCAAAGAAATGTTGGCAAGGGGCAGTGCTGTACAAACACGAGCCGCTGCAGTGCCGAACAAGTAACACCTGGGATTTCTCCCCTGCTGCCCGTCACCAGCTTCCAGGCATTTGATTTCTAGTATTTTCTTAAAAGAAAAAAAAAAAAAGTTGGAAATAAGTGCCCTAGGGTGTGGAGGCTGTGTGCACGCTGGCGCGGTGGGAACTGCCGTATCCCCGTCCCTACCTCCAGCTCCTGGGATGGATGAGAGTCAGGGCACTGCATTAATGGGTGTCAGCGGTCTACTCTAAACCTGTATTTCTCAGGGCTTTATATCTGCATCATAAAAATTCAGAGGAGGGGGGAAGAAAAAAAATGAAGTCACATAAAAAGAGGTAGTAGCCACAGCTGCTTTTGCTTTATTGTGCTCATATAGCTCATAAACAGCTTGGGTTTGCAAAGCCGAGAGCGCCCGGGCCAGCGGCGCGGTGCCGGCTCCTGCTGCTGCCACCGGGCGTTTACGGTGGGAACCCACAGCCCCAAAGCCTCCCGGGGATTTTTAGGGTGTCATGAAAATTTCTTAAAAGGTTGGAGAGGATCAGGGTTTTGCTGATGGGGGCTCGCACCGGTAACACCCTGCCCAGGGTCGCGGGTGCTGCTGTGCAAATACCCCCTCCGCCGGGCATGTAGGTGAGGGCTGCAGCACCCGCTGTTGGGGTGGGACCCCAAAAAAGGGGTAGGGGAGCTGCCGGGGTGGTGAGGGGCTGGGGCGTTTTTGAGGTGGTGCAGCTGGGTCCCCAAAGCCGTGGTTCCTCCCTCCCGCCCTGCTCCGGCTCCCAGACGCAGCCTCTGGGAAGGGTGAGCCTGCTCTTTCCCTCCCCATTTGCTTTAATGAAACCAAAGTCTGGGCTCCCATCGAGCACCCCAGCTTTCTCCAGCCCAGGGGTGACCGGGGGCCCCAGGAAGGGAGGGGGGGCGGTCCTCAGGGGTCTGAAAACCAAGCAGACTCCTTCCTGGAGATGTAGGGTCCTGGATGGGGTCAGCGTTAGGTCTGCTCCTCCATCCGTGGGATGCCAGGGCACCCACAGCACCCGACGGTGGGTGGCCTGGGCGCTGCGTTCACCCTGGGGCTTCCCATCCCATGATGCTGGAGGAATCCGGGATGGAAAACATCTGGTCCTCCCCAAGCAGGCTGGTCCCTGGCACATCCCTGAGCCCGACCCAGCTGAGGCGTCCCCGCAACCCATCCGGGTACCCAACGTATCCCCGACGCGAGGGGAAATGATGTCATTTCAGGGCCAATTTTTCCAGCAAGTTTATATCTGGTGATGCTCTGAGAGGCAGCGCTCTGCCCAAACCCTGCCCGCGCCTGCCTTCCCGTGCCTCTCCGGGTAGGTTTCGCTGGCTTCCCGAGGGGTACGTCGTCTTTGGGGCAGAATAACCGCGCTGGGTGGAAAGCCGGGGTTGATCATTTTGGCGCGGGGGCCGTGCCTGCGCCTGACTCACCATTTAAACATGTTATTTTCTTTGTGCGATTAATTGGGCGTCGCATGTGTGAGCTGGCAGGGGAAACCCGCAGCCGCCCGGAGACTGCACAGCTGCCGCTTCCCGGGGAAATGGCATGTCTGGGAAATGTTTCCACCGAAAATTGCCCTTAAAACCAAAACAAAACATCGCGTTTCTCTGCTGCTGGTGCTGCAGAGAAGGGAAGGAGGGCGGCGGGCGTTGGAAGCGCTGCTCTGATCTCAGGCACCCTCTGCCTTCGCGCTGGGTGATGGTCTGGCGGCGGCATCATGCCGAGAAATTCGGCAGCCGGTAATTGAAGGAGCGTGGTTGTCCCCGAAGCAGCGCCCCAGCCGCCCCGCTTGCCTCTGGTGGGGTGGCGNGGGGGGGTACCCCAGAGCTGGGGGCTTGGGGAGCCCGCGGGCTGGGAGGGCTCAGCGGGTGGTGGTGGGGATCTGGGCACGAGCTGCCTGCAGAACGGAGCGATGCGGGCATCGGCAGGGGAGACGGCAGCTGCAGGCGCTGGGGAAACGCTCAGTTCCCTGGGCTTTATATACGTATGTGTGTGCGCACGCGTACAGATATGTGCGTATATAAACATGCACATGCCAAAGGAGCGACCCAAAATCCTGCCTCGGCAAATAATGCACCCCAGTTCTGCAACCCCTCCGATGCATTCGCTCGCTCGTCATAGCTTTACAGGGACGCTCCGAGCCTTCGATTTTAATTCATAGCTAAATAAGTGAATAAAATAGATAGATAAATAAAGCATCTGCTGCAACAGAGGCGAGATATTTGCAGTCAGTGCCTAAAGCTGTGGGGTTTCAAGCCTTTCCTGGGTGGGGGGCCAGATGCGGTGCGCCCCTCCATCCTCCCCCATGGGTGCTGGTGCGTTTGGGGATTAACAAGCTATTTGTGAGAACCCACTGGATAAATATTAGCCAAGCTATGGATATTCGCGGAGGCCTCTCAATCTGTTTCTTAAAAATCAATTTGCATTTGGTCGGGCATTTAAAGAGTGCCGCGGCTGCTTCTAAAGGCAGAGGAATTGCACAAATCCTGCCCTGCGCCTTTGGAACCCTCTGTGCGAGGCACCTGGTGCGGTCCAGCCCCAACAGCCCAGCACCTCACGGCCGCTGGCGCTCGCAGGGGTGGCTGTAGGCTGTGTCGGCCGCTGTGTTGGTGACCCCGGCGGGTTCCCAGCCCCAGCTCCGCTGTCTCCAAAGGGGGTTTTCATCCCCCCCGTGGCGCAAAGCCCTGGCAAGGGCTGTTTGCATCGGCCCCGTAACCCCTCGGGGTGTAAGAGCGGGGTTAGGTGGATGTCCCTAGCTCCTCCGGGGTACTGGAGCACGGAGGGAGGAGGGATGCTCAGGATGAGCCCATCACCCGTGACAGGGTGCGAGGGGGCTCTGCTTTGCCCCTGCCTCATGCCCGCTGGCACCGTACAGGCTCCCGGCCCCTCTCCCCCTCGGCGTCCGTCTGTCCCCCCGCCAAGTGGAGTGCTGACCTTGGCTGGGGCCGCTGGGAAGCCCCGGCAGCACAAACAGCGCTTCACAGCGGCGGTAAATCATTGATAGATGGGTGACGGATACACAGGGCCACGGCCGGGCTCCTCGCCACCCCAGGCTCCCCAGGGTGCTTTGTCCCTGGGGCTGGCGGGGGGGGACACGGGTGGCCTGGGCGGGCTTTTCCCTGCTGCAAACCTGCGTATTTACGAAGCACGAGGCCAGAGTCCTGTTTCCCTGGGCCCACCTGCACCCCCAGCCACCCAGCCACCCACCCTCCCTGGGGTTACAAACAGCATCGCCCACCTTGCAATGCATGCCTGAAACCTGCGCTGGCAACAGGCAGCTGCGAGTTGTTTTAAACCGCGCTGTGCGGAGAAAATCAGCGTGCAGGGGCAGCCCCTGGGGCACGGTGCTGGGGACGGAGGGGATGCTGAGCCCACGCTGCTCCGTGCAATGGGGCCTTTCGGGTCTTCCTGCGCTGGAGTTGGGGCTGGTTTAAATATATTTAGGGCAAGAGCCTAATCTAACTGGTTTAGGGCACGGGGGTGCAACTGGAGTCACTCCGGCAGAGGAAGCACGTTGGAGCATCTCCAGTTTCCCCAGTGCGAATGGGAGGCTGGTCCATGACCCCTCGTGCACAATTCATTCCTGATGGTGCTGCAGTTTGCGCAGGGACAGAGCCAGCCCAGCCCCGCTCCCCTAACCCGCCCGGCGCTGGGCCCTTATCCCGGCTTTATCCCGGAGCGATGCTTTCCCCTTCCCTCTGCTCCCAGATCAGGTTTGCAGCGAAACGTGTGGCTTCGCAACCCTGTCCCCAGAGCTCACCCTGCAGAGAGGTTAGCTGGCTTCTGCAAGCTCGTAATCCAAACCCGCCGGCCAAGGGCCGCGACGGGAAGCAAGCGCACGCCGGTCAGCGCCGAAGCGGGGGCCGGATCGCCGGGCTGCCGGGGGTGGGATGAACCTCCCGTGCCCCCCCTCCTCAGCAGGACCCTGATGGGTGCCCCGAGCCCCCGCACCCTTTCACCGCCTAAATTCCACGCATCACAATTTTTTTTCAGCAGAGAGATTCACAGACCAGTTTTCCTCCCATCCCACCACGCTGGTGTGGATTCTCTGATGTCTCGTAGCATTGAAGCTGCTGGCAACCCCCCTGGGGTTTCTCTCCTGTTTCAGGGAACAGGAGCAGCCCTGAGACATCTGCCCCTCCATCAGATGTGCCCGAAGGCAGCTGGGCAGCGCTGAAGCTCACCAAGGGAAGCTGGTGAGCGGGCACATAGACGGGCTAAAAATATTCCCCCGCTTCTGTGATCTTTCCTCCCCGCCGGCCGCTGCTTTATAACACATTTCCAGGGGCTTTTCAGCAGCTCAGGCAGGCTGAGAGCAAACCCTGGGAATAACCTGCAGGCCCAGAACCCCAAACAACCCTTTAGGTCCCCAGAAAAGGGAATGGATGGGGGAGCGGGGATGGGACAGGGGACATGGGCTTTTCTAGCGAGGGGCTACAGAGATGCAGCCTGTGTTTCGCCACGCAATGGGCCGGGGGGGCTGCAGCAAAGCCAGACCTGCCCTGGGGCAAATCCCTGCCCATCTCGCCCCAGGTTTATGATAACTTGGTAATATAACGCAGCTCGGGGTCCTGGGCTGCCCCAGGAGCTGGGGGTCCGGTGGGGGGAGGCGATCCTGCTTTTCCATCCGGCCATCCCGAGGAATCTCACAGGCTCTAATCACGTCCGGCTGCTGCGACTTGATGTTAAAGAGGATCCTGGGTTATAGGCAGCTGTAAATACTGCGGGGTAGATTAGCAGAATATACCGTATCAGCACTACTGGTGGAGTGGCAAGCGGGGGGGGGATGCCTCCCCACCAGGATGCACGCTTAGATTTTCTTGATGTTTCCAATGCTTGTGTATTCAGGCTGGATCTTCTCTCTTTCCGGCCCCGTTTGACTTAGATTTCATGAAACCCCTTTTTATTTTCATCCGTGCTGACTTCCCAGGCGAAGAGAAAGGATAACAGGGTAAATAGAGAGGGACGTTTGAGGTTCCAGTTGAATATATGAACACCCACCCCCAGCCAAAACCTAATGGCAGCACCCCCTCCGCCAGCACCCCCCGGGGTCCCGGGGATGGCGGGGAGCCGGGGGTGGTTCTGCATTGCTGGCATTCCTTCCCCGAGTGGTGGATGGCTGCGTGCCACCCTCGGCCGCCCCGGCTGCGGGTGTCCCGGTGTCCCCCCCTTGCCGGCACTGAGCTGGGGTGTCCCCAGGCCACCCACCGGGAAGCTCCCCCTTTCCCCGGGGCCAGCTGGGGATGCTTGGCACCATCCAGGGCTGGCTGCTGCACGCCCGGGTACTGGCTTTCCCAGCTCGCTGGTGGTTCAACTGGGATGGACTGGGCTGGATGGAGTCAGGGCTGTCGGGTACGCCCAGGCAAATAGCAAAGTGGGGGGGGCATCGGGGCAAAAACCCTGAGGAGGGGTCCTGGTTTGTGCCCAGGCACTTAATCATAAACCCAATTAAAGAGCAGGCTTGATTATGTCTCCATGAAGTGGGTGTTTCTGGCACAAAACCAGACGGCGTTCGCCTGAGGGGCCCGGCAAGCGCCGGGGGTTTCACCGGAGGAAGCACCTTCCCCCCCGGCACGCGGCTCGGGTACCTCCATCCCGGTTGCTCCCGTGCTGGGGGGACACACACGCATCCCCCCCAGCCCGGATGGGGAGGGAAGGAAGAGCTTCCTTGGAAATCCCCTGTGAAATGCAAGTAATGGAGCGAGGTCCAGCTCCTTGCTGGAGTTTATAGCAACACGCCGGCTGTTGTGGCTCTGCGCCGGGGTTTCTTTATTTATTTTCTTCCCCTTATGGGCTGAGAAACCATCCAGAGCCCGAGCACAGTCCGTTCACAGTAGCTGGGAGTTGTTCTCCTATCTGGTTCAGGGAATAATTTCTAAACCTCAGCTGCAGTCAGAGCCGGGGCCCTGATGCCCTGCCAGGCAGCACGGAGCAGTGGTGGCACCCCTGTCCCCAGACGCACCCCGCAAGGCTCGCTGCCTGCCCTCCCGAAAGCCGAGCATCGCGGGCGGACACCGAGGTCCCCGTGTTGCCCGTCCAGGGTAAATTTTCCTAGCAGGACACCCCAAAAATCACCCGGGGGGGGAGGGGGGGGGATGCTGAGCACCCACAGGGAGCACGCCTTGGGTCGGCACAGCCCCAGGAGATTGGGGTCGGAGCGTCATCCCCTGGGAACGGGAGCAGGGAGCGGGGTGCTGAGAGCGGGATGGATTCTGTTGTTACTCTGTTGCTTTGTTTATAATTTTTATCACATTAGCAAAATCATAGGGAAACTATGTGGGAGATAAGAGAGCTCACACGTTTGTGTGACCGTCCCTGCCAGTAACAATGTGGTTATTGAAACGCTGGGATGGAAGATACTCGGCTGGTGATAATGCAGGATCGCGGTGAACAGCTGCTATTTCCCGTCCTCTTAATATAAATATATGTAATGCGAGAAAAATCTGTATATTTTATGTGAATGGTATTTTCGGTCATAACCACAACACCTTTTTTTTTTTCCCTGAGATACGCCTAGCGATGCAATTAGCTCAGTTAAACCTTGTCCAAAAAAAAAAAAAAAAGAGTTCCATTTATTACATTTTCCATCTGTGTTTCCGCTTCTTGGGATTTTGAGCAAGATTAATTCCAGAATTGTTAAAGAGAAATGTCACCGGAGTCTTTGGGCTTTTCCTTTCACAAAGAGGAGAGGCGGACCGGACACTGGCTGACGTCCATCTTTCCGAGCTCTCCCCGCGTCGGAGCCTGGGGCGGCTCATGCCGAGCGTGGCTTTTCCCAGAGACTCTCCTCCGGCCACGCGAGCATCTCACGTTGATAGGAGACATGGCATTTCTCTTAGGCTATATAACAGCATTAGCATATGTGCCATCCACGTACGTGTTTATATATTGCCTTGCTGGTATTCAAGAGCTCTTCCTGCTGCTTTATTTAGCCTCTGCGGCAAGGCAGGCGCTGTGTTAGTGTATTTCTGTGTTACCCGAGGCCGGGGGGGTGCGAGCGATGGGGCAAGGGCCGTGCACGACGGACTCATCCTCCTCAGCGTCGCGCACGGTGACGGGGCCGTGTCCCCTTCGCGCCCTCCCCGACCCCTAAAATGTTTTATGAGTTGGATTAAATGAGCTGAACGGCAGCTCTGCCACGCGCCTGGCCCCTGCCTGGCTATCCCCCGGTGCTACCTGCGGGAGGGGTGTTTCCAGAGTGAATTTGGTTGGGGGGAAAAAAGTCATTTCTGGCTGGGGCGGTGGTGCCTGCTCAGCCACGGCGCTGCCAGCGTCCTCGGCTGCGGCGGCACTCGGCACGGGTGGCTTCACGGGGGCTCGGCACAACGCAAGCAGGAGCGAGCTGGCGGGTCGAAACGCTCTCCAAACTGGGTAAGGGCAGGAGAGTGAACCCAAAGGCGAGGGTTTTCCAGCCCCGGCTCTGCCGAAAGCCAGGCTGGTTTTTTCCACTGGGAGAGCGGCGCGCTGGATTCCCACTGCCGGTACCGTGCACTCGTATAATGTAATTACCCAGCACGATCTGTTGAGCCGCAAACAGATTTCAGAAATGAGTGTCAGGGTATTCACAGCAGAGCTGCTCTTTATTTAGGTCTGGGAACAAGCGGCTGTTCTCTCCCAGAGCCTCGTAGAGACTGCGGGGGCCTCGCCGGCCTCGCAGGTCACCCCGAAAAATGCCTATAGACACTTAAAAGTGAGGAATAAATAACTACTCCGAAAACAACCTTCACCAGATGGCACTTCTGAAGAAGGAGCGGCTCGGAGATGATTTGTCGCTAATTTATGGCGCTGCTATTCCAGTCCTGGGTCACCTACGGAGAGGGGCGCGGGGTCACCTGTGCCGAGCCGCCCGTCACGCGAATGAGCCCAACTCACCTTCGGCCCGGGACGTGGGTGGGGTTTTTAACGGGACCAGGATTTGGCCCTAATTCTGCTCCTGCCTCAGCCCGACTCCTAAATTCTGGCTTAATATGTCAGCGGCACAGCCGGGGCTGGGGAGACTGGGCTGGGTGCAGCGGGGTGCTCGGGTCGCAGGCATGCATGGGTGTGAGCCCCCTCCCCGGGAGACGCCCGGCTCCCCCCAGGAGGGTGCTCAGCACCCCTCCCCGGCTATGCTCGGGTGGGTATAAGCTCTGGGTCCCCTCCGGGGAGATGCTCAAGCCCCCCAGGGGCCGGTGTGCCCTCCCCAGGGGATGCTCAGGTCCCTTCCAGGGGAGGGTCGTGTTCCCCCACGGCAAGACGGGACCCCCAGCACCGGGCGGGGGGGGGGATCCCGCACCTCCCCCGGGGGAAACGCTCGCTCCGGGGAGGTGCTGGGGTCCCCCCGGGGGCTGTCTGTCCGGGCGTCCCCGCCGGGGCTGTCCCGGGGCCGGCGCTCCGGCGGGAGGCGGTGCCGGTGCCGCTCGGGGCGGTGCGG